>BGPR01005764.1:58275-73841 GCA_013235015.1 Araneus ventricosus
AAAATTAAATCTAAAAAACAGTCAGTGTTTGTTGAACAATAATAACTAGACATTTTGTCCCATTTTAAAGTAATTACTTTTGAACTCTAATTTCATAATTCATTCTGCTACGTAGTTATTAGCGAAAATCGCTCTCTCTTTGACTTCAAATCATATTCTCAACTCAAAAAATTAATGAAATCCAGAAAATAGTTAAAAATAAATCGTATACGAAGCGAATCGAACGATGCATTAGCGAAATCCATCTTCTCCTCTCAGAGTTCAACTGGCTCAATGGTTAGCGTCTCCGCTTCGGAACCGGAGGTCGCGAGCTCTATCCCGGGTTGTGTTTCGTACTCTGTTTTTGCTATAATTTGCAATAAGTTTGAAAGGCAAGCTTGTTGCAAGTTCGTTTCATGGTGACTTCGGAGCTTTCGTTAACTTGCTGCAAGCTTGCACTCTTGTCATGACAAATTTGTGGCAAACTTGCACTCTTGTCATGGCAAATTTGTGGCAAGCTTGCTGCAAACTAAAATTGCTATCTGGGTGGTCCTTTGTTCCATTCCAGATGGCTAACTGCGGCGAACCGAGTGCTTAGGTTGTATATAAGTTCATCAGACCCATCCGGAAACTTAACAGAAATAGTTGGCTTCAGGATTCATCTTAAAATCATACATGCGTGTGTGGTTTGTCAAAGAGCAAGTATTTTATTGACGGACCAAAACATGTCGTTCAAGCAATCCAAACATCACGGTATTTACCGACGAATTACTTCAAGTTGTCAATCCAATAATGCAATGAAATGCTTTCTTTGGGCACGCAGAGAATGTTCTGTTGGCAATGCTTGTTGATGAAAGATAACATATTTGGAAGCTAGGTCACAGAAGGATCTTAAAAGCAAGACAAATCGTCCCAAAGGAGGCACCATATGGCATATTTACGGTGTTGTGTCGATTTAGGCGTTCCCAGTTGAGGCGGTAGACGAAAATTGTCCTGTTTCAGGCGGTGGGGGATAAAGGACTCGCTTGGTATCCCCGTTTGAGGCGGTGATTTCATATTTGGTGATACAAACTATTTTGGCTTCAAAATAATTTTCGTAGGAATTTAGCCGCGTTTACCCAATATCCTCCCATTTTTCTTTTCGGAGGGGTGTTGGTTTAAAGCGTTTCCAGGACACACCACTTGGAGGTGACCTACTTTAGTCCCCCCAAAAAATTTTGCGGAGAATGCAATGAACTCTCCTTGTCAGTTAAACAAATTCTCAGAGAAATTATTCATTGTCAGGTAGATGAAAATGTAATTATCTAAAACTACATATGATAACAAAGTTTTTTGAGACATTTATGAATATAATATTTTCCCAGAAGTATACTCATCCAAACTCTTTCTAATAGCTTCATCACCAGAACAGTAACGCTTTAACTTTTTCTGTGGTGGAATCTCTTCTTTGGCCCTTACCAAATAAGCAGCATTTTCTTTTAAACGAAGTTTAACTTCGAATATATTCGGGAGATTTTCCCCAAATGTTTTATTTATTTTGCTATGCCAGTCTTCCAGAGCATTTGTCGTTCTCCATAACAGTTCCACATTAGACTAACCGTCTAAATTTTAAGATATTGTTCAACCATGTAATCGATAAATTTTCCTATGGCAACTGCAGATGGTGCATTTTCCATAATGGAAAGCCACCCATTGTCCAAAGAGTCCGGTGGGATATGTGCAAGAGCGGAGCACTTTCTGATGAAAGATTTTATTTCCGCGTTTTCCTTGTATTCGCTGAATAGGTCTAGATTTTGCACCTTAATAAGTTCACTCTGTTTATAATGGAAATCTCAACCTTTAAGCTCAACTGAAGGAAGACATTTTGTTTTGCAGCGTTGATTACAGGCGCATCGAAATCAATTCTGAGTTTTTTCGTCGACCACAGAGGCATATTTTCTTTGAAGAGAATTTTTTTCATAAGTATTTTGGTTTTTGTTTGAAAGAAATGCATATATGCAGGAAACAATGTTTGTCACTTCTAGGATGCCACCAATGTCAACGTAAAGACTACAGGCTTGGGCAAATTGTCTTGGGCAGCACTTAAACGTGCCATCAACAAAAACTTCAGTAGCATCTTCGAAGTATTTCAAACCTTTTTCGGAAGCCAAAATAATAATTCTGTTGTCTCCATCAAAATAACTGTAAGCTAATAAAAAATCATCATTGTATTTCTCACACAGAATCACTTCCCTTCTTCTTGCAGAATATGTATATATACATACAAGAAACAATGAAATCAGTAGTAAAAACTACAGAAAAACAAAAAACAAATATAAACAACAGAACGTAAAACAGCAATTCAATAAACTGATCGAAATAAAATATCGATAGTTTCAAGGCATAAAAATTATGTAAGAATAAACAAAAGGGGAAAATAATAAAAACCTATAAATCTCTAGATAATGACAAGATGGGCTTACTCATTTCAGAGGAGTCCTGTGCTCAGTACTCTGTTGCTACGGGGGGCCAACGTGGATCGTTATCACGCAACAACGCCGTTCCATTCTTTTTAAGGAATGCCGAAGAAAATGTTTCTTTTGGTTGTAAAATAAGAAAATGCAATAACTCAAGATGTAAAACCTGCCTCCTTTTCGATCCAAATTTTGTCTCATCAGATACTTCATCTAATTTTGGATGTAAAATATCTTATACTATTTATTACCTAAAATGTGGTTTTTGTGACATGGGATATGTAGGACAAACGAGCAACACTCTTAACATTAGGATTAACTCACATCTGTACGATATTAAGCATCATAATAGCAAATAAAATTTCAACATATAATTCAACCATTTTCATACACTCGATTTCAGTAAAGTATGCCTTTATATTCTTGATGTTATTCCAGATAAAATGCAAGGTTAGAAATGGAAAACTATTATATGCTACAACTGAAAACTGTAGCCCAATATGGTCTGAATGATATATTTCAAAATACAATGATCAACATTAACAAATGTAATACATCACAACTTTTTGGCACTAGCAAAAACATAAACAAAAGAGGTTTCAGAGGTAGTGGGAAAATCGAAAACGCTATAATAGATTTTCAAAAGAAGAACTGAATAATTATCTCTTTGAAGAACTTAAAAGTATTGAAAAAAATTTCAATAAGAGTTTTAACTACAAACCAGTTAAAAACTTCAACTTCTGTATTAAAAATAAACTCTGCCATATTTTTGAAAATATTTTACATATCTATGAAACTTATAATCAACATTTTCTTATTCTACTCAATGATCTTTTTAAAGCAAGGACTGCAAAGAAACATTGGAAAATACAGATAAAACTATTTTTTATATGACTATGAACTTAAAAAATCCAATTTTCCATAAGTTTAAATAAAACTCTGCAATAAATTAATTTTCCAACTTATTTCCAATAAAAAATATTGAAATAAACAAATGCCTAAAATACGACACAACGTTAAGAAGAAGGATCTTCAATTATGATTCTTTATGTAAAAACATAGAAAACAATAGAATTAATATTCAATGTCAGTGCAATAGAGAAAAATATAAAAAATATCTAGATACTTTTTTTAGATACTGGCAACCTAAATATTGTTCCCACCGAAGAATTAAGGTCAATAAGGAATAAAGGAACTAAATTTTGCCTTATTTTTAAAATTTCCTTAAAAACATTTTAACAAGTTTTCTTAATGACCTAGATAATTTTTGTTTAAAAGTATATAGTACTACATATAACACACCTGTTCAGTTTTTCACAGAATGGAAATACAATATGTATTTCAATATTAAACATTTCATAAAAACAATTACAAACAAGTCAATGCAAATAATTAAGCATACGAATTCCGAAGTATAAAGGAAAACATTCAATTGCAGCAACAACATTTCATTATAACCCCTACAGACAAGGCGGCCAGCAACTATGCAATAGTTTGCATAAAAAATTCTATCTCGAACTATTATATAAAGAGCTTAAATCATCAGAAAACTATAATCTGAATAAATCTAATGTTATAACTCTTAAGAAAAGTATCTCAGCTTCAAACCAAAAAATGGACGCCACAATGTCAATAACAGCCTGCCATATATTGTTTTTTATCCTAAATTCCATAAACAGCCTATAAAATTTCGATACATAATTTGCGGTACAAATACCTATATGAATAAACCCGGAAATATCTTAGCATAATCCTCACGTTTATTGAAGACGAAAATTTCACATGGATTATAAAAAACAACAATAAACTTATCGAATTCATTAAAAATAAAAAATATACACAATAGAAACCTATGATTTCCAAGATCTCTTCACACGCATCCCCTTAATAAACTACAAGAAGTTTTAATGAATTATTTCTACGACTTAAAAACTTGCTAACAATCACAATAACCTTCTGGAAAGATACTACAAATTACTACATTTATATTGACTATATTTTTAATGGGGTAAATATCGTCCAACAAATTAAAGCCGTCCCACAAGGAACCAGCTTTTCATGTCTACCGGCCAATTTGTTTCTGCACTTTTGTGAACGTAATATCGCTATTAATTTGAATTCAGCTTTTAGATTCATTAATGACCTTATTATATTGAAACATAAAGATTTCAATAAAACTTATAATAATCTGTATCCAAATGAACTTAAATTAATCCAAACCAATAACTTTCAAGTCCTGGATCTAATTCTTGCTTGCAAAATACTTTAAAAATAGATATTTATGACAAAAATAAACTGACTTTAAATTCAACATCAATAGATATATTTTTTGGAACTCAAATATCTCTTCTAAAATTTATAAAAACACATCGTAAATCAACTCACTAGGATTAACAAAACATGTAACGATAGAAATTGTATTAAAAAACAAATTCAGCAACTTATAAATAACCTCAATAGTAATACAATTCCATCCTACTTCTACGAACCTTTAATTAATTGCTTTAAGATGTAAGTAAAAGATTGCATATTAGAGCTATGCTGACGCAGTATTAAACTGTGGTAGGGCCACTCAAGTCAGACACATGTAATGTGATTAAATCGAAAATGCATCTTTCAGTCATTTATTAATGGAATTAAAAATATTTTACTCCTACCACTCTCAAAAATGGTTTAATTTATTCCTTTAACCATTAATTTTATAATTTTCCTTTTTCAATTTTTGTCTTTACACTTCTTTCTTTAATTTTTGCATCTAGTTCATCGGTTTCTTTGTCACCATAGTAATCTTAATCGAACCCCATCTCATTGCTTTGGCGCGAATTCACGTAATTTAATACTTAGAAAATTTCCTGTCTCCTTTACGATGCGAGGCATTCAGTTCTGTGTCTTCTTACATGGTGCTTGCATCTTCCCATCTTATGGTATGTACATTTTTAATTCTTTGTCAATTTCATTTGGAGTTTTGAATATCCTAACAATCGGGGTGAAGACAGTGTTCCATTGGCTTATAGCAAACACTGTTCGTAGAAAGTGTTGGGATTTTTCTAATTATTTTATGGTTAGTATGGATAATTACTACGGACTTCAACTTTCCTGAAGACGCATCCGTCCTTTTTACTTTCTCGTATACGAAGTATACAAAGAGAAAGTATTGTAATCGTCAAAAAATTCGAACTCGAGATTTTGACGAATCTCCACGTTTTAGACCTCCCTGATTCCGAAAAACACAATTTTGGAATTATGTCTGTCTGTGTGTGTGTCTGTATGTGTGTCTGTGTGTGTCTGTGAACACGATAACTCGAAAACTATTAGAGCTACGGGGATGAAATTTGGTATGTGGTCTTTAAACATAATTTGTAGGTTTCTATCAAATTTTGGACAAAATCCGTCTACGGGAAGTCTGTCTGTCTGTATGTTCGGGGTCATGCGAACGCTATAACTCAAAAACTTGAAAAGCCAGATGGATAAAATTTTATACACAGTTTTATCGTCATGAATGTAGGTCCGTATAAAATTTTGGGCCAAATCCGTCAAAGGGTTGACTGTCTGTCGGTCTGTATAATCGCATACTTGTTCAGTTTTGAAACAACTCCCTGCGCATGCCTACTAGTGGCAATGCCTGTGCAAGGAAGGGACGCTCCGAAACTTGGCAGTTTGCCAAAAACAAATTCTGGAGTGATTTTGTAAGGAAGCAAACATTTAGGGAGTCTCGCCAGGTCCTGTTGCGCAAAAGAATGAGCAGAGGATTTGAATTTGTTTTGATCCTTCAAACCACGCGTGGTTCCAACTTTGGTTTACTTGCGACGGAAGTTTATTTGACGTCTTTTAATAATCTAGTTTTCTCTACATGTGTTAGGAGTATACGAGAAAGTTTAGGGGAGACCACTCCCGCTGGTTTACTGAAACACTTTTCATCCTTTTGACTCTCCATTGAAATTTGATCTATCTAATTTGAGTTATCTTCTTTCATAATTTTATTTAATATAATATTTAAAAATTTATATACATATAGTTAATATTTCAATTAATCAAAAAATTAAAATTAAAATCAAATTACCTTATCAATGATCATACAAATGAAATACAAAATATAGTTTGATTAAAGAATATAACAATTTGAAAAAACACAACGTAGAATTAGAATTCCAGCAATCAAATGCCTATAAGCCTTGGGAACTGATATGTCGCAATAAATCTAGATTTTGTGGCACCAACCCTCTGAGAAAGCCAATTGTTGGAAAAGCGAAAAAACAGGGTATTAAATCCCCCAAATCTTTCAAGATTAGAAACGAGAAAGTATATAACTTGTAACACACCAAATTCAATAATTATAATTATTGATAGTACTTGAACATTAGCCTAAAGACAGTTCCGTATTTAAATTGAAAATATTATTTCTAAATTAAGCTTTTAATACTATAATAAAACACTATAAAAATATTAATTATAAATTAAGTTTAACTTTTTATAATAATATATATATATTTGTAAATGTACATAAAATAACTAAATGAATATATGATGCAATCTTATTATTAATCAAGTGGCGGCATATACCTATGAAGTGGTTTACTAAAATCTTTATTAATTCTATTATATATGATCACATCAAAAATAAATCTAAAAGACTTTTATTTTAATGGTGTTAAATATTTCTTATTAATATAAGCATACATGAAAAATATAAACTAAAATATAACTTCTTATATATGAGCATACATAGATATAGATATAGATTTATGTTTAAAATACCGAAACAACTTAAAAATTAGCATTCGTGGCAAGAGAAACATATTCACATTTAATGTAAATAAATACATTTTCTGTAATTCCAATATCTGCTTTAAAATCTACAAAAACGCTATTATTAATAAAGTTATACGAATCAGAAACACCTGAAATCACAATTATTCTACCAAAAGCAAATAATGGGCTTAAGAAATGGCCTTTTAAAACTCTCACCTCACTTTACGAACCTTTGATTATTTGATTTAAGATTAATTAAAGGATCGCATATCAGACCGATGTTGGCACAAAGCTAAATCTTTTCAGAAAGGTCACTCAATCCAAAAATGTTTGATATTTAACCACGAAAATGCATGTTTTAGAAATAATTTATTGGATTTACATTTTTTAATTATTTTTTTCAATATTTCTCTTGGCTGCCTAATCGCTAAAAAAATTTACAACTTTGTTAACTACTCCTCAAGATAACCTTGTTTTCAAATATGCGTCTTTAAATTTCCATATTCTCATTTTTGGCAAATCAACACATTTTTCTGGAAACGGCCAAAATCAGGAGCGAAACTTGTAATTCGATATCTGTCAAATACCCTCCACACCGCTATAACCCTCTTTTGTCTTTTTATAGTATCCGCTCTTTTGGAACGTAAAAGAATTTTCTTCAATCTTATTTTTATTCTGCTCAAGCGTTTTGGCTTATCTTACTTTTTGTTCCTTCTTATTGAAACTCCAATATCTGATTTTTGGTTTGGTTTGACACGCGGGATGAAATTAAGTGTTTATGGTTTTACGGCCTCACAAATTACAAGAAAATGTCAAACTGTATTATCCTTTTAGCAATTTACATTGATTTCTTCCACTGACGAATCGCCATTCACTGCATTATGTGCCAAGATGCTTCATTCAACTATTTTAAAGTTATTTTATGTGTATTTAAAACATATAAGAACACAAGAACAAAAAAAATTTTGAATATAAAAAATTACATTCTACAAACATAAAATTGTAGGAAAAAAATATTAGGCATAAAAATATTAAATTCGTGGAATGCAAGAAGCTTTTAATTGCCTTCTGGTATGAGCTGCTTCACCAAGAAAATGCAATATGAGAATAAAAACAAGAAACGGAAAACTATGACAAAAACGCAAGACAAATTTAGAAAAATAGAAAAATGAAATAATTGAAAGTATATCATGGTTTACCGTTCATCAAGATGTGAGTTATTCCAATATATTAACCTCATGCAAGCGTGGGACGTGGATGCAAGTGGCAAGTATACACGTGGGACTATCAAATGTACTAACGCGTTTATACGTGTGTTGGTCAACAATTAAGGTGTGATACCCGGTTAACATCTTCATTAGCGGCTAACTCCTAAGCGTCACACGTATAAACGCGTTAGTGCATTTGATAGTCCCAAGTGTATACTTGCCACACACATCCACGTCCCACGCTTGCATGAGGATTATTCAGTCATATTATTCGGTGAGTAATATGAATTTATCACTTATCATTTTTCTTCATTCTTGTTTTCAATCAATGTTTTACTTCTTTACTTTCTACATTTGATTTTTCTGACTATGATTCTCTTTAATTGCGTTTTTTTCAATACGCAACAATTTATTTTCTTTTTTGATATTTGGGTGTTCTGGAAAAGCAAACTTTCTCATCATTCCTGCTAAAAGTATTTACAGAAAACACTGACTATTATTATTTTCAACTCTCTCAGTTTCCTGCTGATGACGCATCCTGAACGTTAGCGTTGTGTTCTTATTAGTTGTTTTTATTAATTTGCTTTCTTCTTCAAAAATAGAGTTGTGTGTTTAATTCTGTTAATATTCAGGGACGGCTCGTGCATAGGGACTGCGTTACTGCAACACCCCCAAATTTTCCCAATGTGTAAATTTAATCAATTTATATTATTTCCTATTTAATGCTTAAATCTATAAATATCTAACCAAATTTTACATTAAACGTTTTCGATCTTCCAATAAACCACAAGTAAAAACTGTGGCAGAAAACTAAGTTCCCTATCTTATTTTTTCACTACCCGAAGATTATGCGCAGAAGAAAAAGTAACTATAAGTAACCAGAACTTTCTGTTACAGCTCCGAATTCCGCCTGCGAGCACGCCTAGTTCAAGAGCGGAGCTTTCCCCTTCCTTCTCCTACCACGCTGAAGGGGAATTGTGGGATACACAGCACCAGCTAAGCTGGAAACGGAGTTTTAAATTTTTTTTCGCGAACCAAAGCTTTGAAAATAAGTAAGTAAATGAAAATAATTAATTATAATTAGAAATTTAATTGAAAATGTCATTTTTATATTAATTAAATTTTAATAAAATTCCTTGCAATCCAAAGGACTTTTTCGACAATTTTAGTTATAAATGATGATGAGGAATTTCCCGTGATACAATTGTTTTCAGAATTTTCGGAACCCCAAAATTCTCTACCATCTTATTTATATCATAATCATTTTAATCATAATTCATAGTTTAAGAAGCATCCGTTTCAAATAAAACACGGTTTTCTTCAAGGAACAATAATACACAATATTAATCAGGATAGGTTATATGTAGCTGTTTTGATTTCAAAGGCCAAACCTTTTTTAAATCGCCATACACTCTTTTCGCTTTGAAAAAAAACTAGAAGAATGGTTTTTATTTTTAAGTAATTTTTAATGATACTGATAAATAGTATTTTCGTATTCTTATTTTCATGATAACATTTTTTCTTATTAATTGATAAGAAAATTGTTTTATATTGTCATTTTATTGTTCAACCGCAGCTTTGAGAATCTTTATAAATGTATTAAAGAATACAGGAAACGAAAATGGAAAACAAATTTTGAGTTGTAATTTTTTTTATTAGAATAAATTTGTTAAAATACTTACCTATTAGAAGAGAAAAATGTTTTAAGGTTATTAATGAAATAAAAAATTACTCAAAGTTAATGAAAAAGACAAATTAAAAAGAACTAAGTGGTACAAATAGGCATCACTGCACAGTGAAGGATTGGTTAAAGTTACAGCGCCCCAAAGATTACATAACACGAGCCGCCATTGTTAATATCTCTCACTGGAAGGTTGTACTGCTGCAATGTGTTGCAAAAATCTTACTGTGTGTGTTTGGTGTAAACAGTCCAACACGCAGGATAATGGAGAATGAAGGTTTATTTACAAATATGCAGGAAAACACTTAGCACAGGTACAGGAAACAATAGTCCTTGCACAGATTAAAAATGTAAACAGACAACAATTCACAGGTAATAACAGTTCAGCACTTTGTTAGCTAACAACACAAACTGTCAGCAAATAACTAGTAACGACAATAACTGCACTTTCAACAGCGCTCAGCTCGTCAGCTTCCTAGCTCGAACTGCGGACGAACTCCAAAGACGTTCGCGCTCCAAGGCGATCCCAGTCGAACAGCAACAACCTACATTGTCCAAGCGCTCTCCTTATATAGTTTTCCTCGGCAGGCCGTGACGTCACATGGAATGATCTAGCACATTCGTGGCGTATCTTCTCTCCTAATAGAAATATGGAGAAGATTCCAGCACATTTCAGATCCCATATTTCGTCGCCAAAGTCTCCAAGTCGCCAAGATGGTCGCCAAGGTCGGGGAACCAGACATGGCTTATGCTAGCATCCCATACTTATCCCTGTAAAACTCTCTTCCCAACCATAAGAGTCACATTGCTGGGAAGCGACTTTCCATGTTTGTAACAAATGGCTCATTCGCCAGGTTAGTGGAGGTTATTCCTTTTATGCTTTAGAATTAGAATTTATCTTTACAAATCCAAAATTGTATCTTCTTCTATCCTTTATATAGATAAATTTTCCATAATTCTTCAAGTATTGATTTTTGATTTTTGATTATTGATTTTTTATCTTTATGTTTGTATTTGAATATTTTTATCTTTTTGCTAGTTTCCTTATTTATTATCAATATCTATTGTACATATACTTTTAAGAAGCTTATTTTTTAGCAAAAATTAAGAAAACGAAACTTTTAGGCATCTTCAATTTGCAGTATTCCTTTACTATATCGTAGAATTTATTGATTTCCATTTGTAATAATCCTCAATGATCTGGTAGACTGCTTTGACTTCCTGAAATAAATGATGAGTAAAAATGTTATTTTATTTCATTAGATAAGGACAAGTCGATTTTCAAAATAATCTTTAAAAAGGGGGTCCCTGAAGGGATATCAAGAAAACGCTTCTGGCCGCTCTAAAAGTGTTCCCGGAGGAATAAGAAAAAGAGCTTTATCCTCTTTCTACGTATAGTGAAACTTCTCTACAGCGTTCATCCTCCGTGACAAAGAAAATTGGCCGCTCTGAAAAGGTTCCTGGAGGGATAGCAAGAAAGAGTTTATGAGAAGATAAGTGTTGAGTGTGCGGTTCCTGTCTACTAAAAGTCATTGCCACGCGCCATAAATTGATAGCACGTGACGCGCTGAGACAACCGGTCAGACAGGATTTCGCTTATCAAGGAAGACGAACTTCTTCACCATCAAAGTCACACCCGATTGATTTGAAATTTGATGCTGAAAGTTTTCCGTCCTTATCGCGTATATTTTGAAGCCGATTTAACTCTTTAATCCTGAAGAGACTGCTTTTCTTCCCGCTCCTTTAAAACCGGGACATTTTGGTAAGATACGACATGAATTGGACTCCCCCCTCCTAGGTTGTCATTTAATCCACCAGCGCAACCTCTGCTGTAACCTTCCCTTAAGGCGCACGAAAATGGTCTCGGTGGACAACTTATCTGCTAAGCGATCTCGGAACTTCACATCCCCTCAAAAGTAGCCATTCACCTCACACCGGCCTTCGTGGCTGTTAAGGAAAATCTTTTGCCCTTTAAGACCGGAAATATTTTCATCTTTAAATTAATTTTTTTTAGTTGATAGGTAGTCTTAGATCTTATTAGTACTGTAAAAAATAATTTTAAAAATTTAGCAACTCCCTCAAATGCAGGAGTGCACCAGCACGGGCGTGCGGGTTAGTCATTTTCTGTGTAACCAGGAATTCGTACTATCATTCGGGTTAAGCGTTACCTATGTAAGCACCACTCAATTGTTTGCGTCTTTTCTTTTTTCATGCGTAAGTATTTCATCCTTTTAGAAAATTTAATAATATGAGATATTCGTATACATTTTTAATAAGAAGACAGAAATAGATTTTTTATGTATATGTATATAATATTATGTTATAGAAGGATATAATATGTTGTAGATATATTGTAGTAGATAGCCGCCATTTTGAAATAAAAACTTTCTTTCATAAAATTAAAACTAACATTTTCAACCACTTATTGAAATTATGTACTTTTTCAAACTGCTATAATATTCCAAATTATTCATCCTATGAACAAGATGTAGGACTATTTTTGTAGAAAATTTAATGTAGTTTAATTTTATAAATAAGTTTTTTTTTTGCTAGGATCCATAGTTTTCGAGATATTTAAGAAAAACTAAGAAATCCCCACTTTCAACCTCCTGAGCTCCCTCCACTAGCGAGGACTTTTAGTATGTCGTTTAGGGCCCCATCCAACAACTGTGCCGAATTTCAAAACTGCACCATTTTTTAAATTTACAATTCGTTGACTGGATTATGAGTAGAAGGAAACTTGTGGAGGGGAACGGATGTGGGGAGGTGGAAGGGAGAATAATTGGAATTAAATGGGTTTGTCACCCACCTGCTCCGACACATGCAATAGTACCCATGTATAATTTTTATATAAGCATGATGTTTTTTCGAGTGTTGTTGATTCAGCACTTTTAATCGATTTTACCATTACAATAAGGGATTTTAGAAATATTTTTAAATCCCCCTGTATCTTCTACACTATTGATGCGACATAAACAATGTAGGACTTTCTTTGTAGGGTATTTTATGTAGTTTATTTTTAAATTGGAGTGTTTTTCTATAGAACTCATAGTTTCCGAAATATTTAAGAAAAACTGAAAATGACCCCTTTAAACCCCCTGTACCACCGTGCATCCCCACATGCGGGGACTTTTAGCATGTCGTTCATGAAACGAACCCCGACAACTGTGCCAAATTTTAAAACTACACCATTTTTTTCTATTTGTCGATTTTTGGCCTTCGTTGACTGGACTATATGAACCACTGCAGCGGGTTCTGAATTTTAAACTCTATGTTGCGGGTAACGCCATTTTTCCATCCTGTGTTTGTTTCTGTACCTTTAAAACTAACTGACTCCAGTTCACTAATGTAAACAATATTATCTCCCATGTACTTAAGAATTTACTGGGATATATCACTCCCGGTACCACTTGCTAGTGTGACGTGACCGACATATTGCCCACCAGGTTCGCGAATCACACTAATGTGCTCCTCTTTCCTTATTCTTCTTGATCTTATGTTTTCTTGAAAGACAGTATTATCTTTCCTACCATCAAAATATATTCCTACCATCAAAATATATTCCTTCTGTTACTGTTGGCCGATCCATAGTTTGTCCTATAGCTTGTCATGTCTTCAGTTTTTTTTCTCCTTATATTGCTTTTATCGATCACTAGCGACGTATTCTTTTCAAAAATCATTCCAAGATCATGTAAAACGCTGGAAGTAGGAATGGCGGTTATTGCAAAAAGAAAACCGGTTTTCGGTTTTGAAAAGCAACGTTTGTGAACAGAATTTATTAATAATAATAATATATAATAAGTAAAAGTTAATACAATAAGTAATAATAATAAATGAGTAATTAATGCAATAAGTAACTATTGTAGACAAAATTTTAATAATTGTATTAAGTAAAGTTGACAAATAAAAAAGAAATTAGAGAGTACAGACGTAAATAATCGTATTTTATGTTGTTTGCATCTATGTGTATAATAATAATAAAACTATGCCTAAATTCTTATACAGTCAATCGCTCATATTAGTCATATTTATTAAAATATTTTTGGCACACTGAAATTTTAAACAAAATGTTTCACTCTTCTGCGTCCAAAACTAAGCGAGTTATGAAAGCTTGACTACGATTATTTTAGACCACCTCAATGTCCCCCTCGAGGAAGCGGTGGCCGTTTATTGGCCTAAGATGAAATTCAGAACTTCATAATTCGAACCTAAAATCGAGCCTATCTTTAATAACAGATTTTGCCTATTATTCTCCCCGGTTTTTGGATTAAAAAAAATAACCGGTTTAAACCGGGTAAAAAAAATAACCGAAACAAAAAAAAACCGGTTTTTGGTTTAAACCAATAGGTTTTCTCCATCCCTAGCTGGAAGCAATAACAGCTGCAGCTGTATCAGAAACGTCAAATCTATCACTAACCAAAGCAGCGGAGGTTAATTTTGACCTCATTTGAAATGTTGAAGGGGATGAAGACAAATCAATTTCATCTCTTCTTTCGTTCAGATATTTTCGAGGAATTTTCACTTTCAAAGTGTCATTGTCAACTGAAACAGTTTCTCATAATAAATCTAGTCGTTTTCTCTTCTTTCTTTTCTTAAATTTCTCTGTTTCTTTATTATCTAAACTACCAATTAAAGAAATCCTGATTGTTCCTTGATCATATATAAACTTTCTTTCAATGGATTGGATCTTTTTTGTCTTTAACACAATTGCATTCAATAGCTTTCCCACATACACAAGAGTATGTCATAGCACACTTGCACACTTCAATATCAAATAACTTTGCTTTTGCTTGAGCTACGAATTTCTCAGGTTTTTCTTAAGCCATTCTTTTTCCTGGTCTCGGTTGTAAGATTTTCTTAACTTTTTATATGTCTCATGATAGGCTTTTATCATTTTCACAACCATAGTAAGTGTCATCACTGGAATGGAGACTTTGCAATATATCATCTCTATTTGAGTAGCATCACTATCGGCTCTTGTTGAGAATGGTGCTTTTTGCTTTGAAATTTTATTGTTGCAAATTAGTAGTCTTCGCGTGTCGATAGGTTTGTTCCACTCAGTTCTTAAGGCAAACCAAAAGTAGGACAACAGTGCGTCTGTCTTGTTACTGTGGCCAACATCTTATTCTGTGAGTCGCCATCTTACTTTCCTAACAAACGCAATCAAAGTCACAAAAAATACTGAAATGTAGATAAAATGGATCACTACACTATTGCTGGATTAGTTAGCATAGTGTAGCTTTTCAAAGGAGTATAGCTGTAACGAGATACTCTCGCATGGAAATCCAAATAGAGAATGGCAGGCATTACACAGACTGACCTTGAATTCGAGGTCACAGATAGAGGGAATTGGCGCGCTTTTCTAGCGCCTGAGCGGAAAGAGTGGGAGAGATGTATCGAGACAAGTGTTGCTGGCCACATCACTGTCAGAATAACTACAATAAGCAAGTGTTTTGTAGATTTCATACAGTCCGCTAATTTGAGTGGCGCTGCAGT
>BGPR01005764.1:78671-89102 GCA_013235015.1 Araneus ventricosus
ATTTTGCCTGCTTTATTTTAAACTCTACAAATATAGCATTATTTTAAGTAGGAATACATTGTAGAGTTTTTTTACTCTTCTAGATTAATAATTGAAAATAAATTTTTCACTGAATGGTATACTATATTGCTAATTAATTTTCAAAATTTTATTTGTAAACGGATTTTTCTATTATATTTAGATATTATAAGGAGAAAGTTTATTATGAAAAACAAGTACATACCATTTTGAAAAAATAAAGTGTTTCAATAAAAAATTTAACTGATTATTTATTTTTTAAACTAAATTTAAAGAATTTAGCATGTATATATTATGAGTTCATAAATTAACCCCTTAACCTTTCATACCCTTACATCACATGTGCAACGAATTATCTTATCTTAAAATTAATGAGCAAGAAACAAGCTATTCATTGACGATGTAATTCGATGCAAAAGCATGCTATCTTATGAGCTGAAATTCAATCATTTTCCTCTCTACTTAAAATAAATTAATGTATTTTCGAGTTGGACAGTTACGATTTTAAACATTAAAAACTAAAACTAAGCTTCAATTCTTAGTTCATCTCACGGAGAACATGAAAACTTTTTACTCATGTGCCAGATTCTTAAGAAATTTAGTAATACATATTCATCAATCTAAAATTGAAGAAACTATCATGACCTTCTTTCTTATGAACTTTTGGACCATTGAATTTTGGAGTCCCATTAGTTTTACCAGTTCACTATTAACTGACTAATTAGTTTTCGGGAATTTTTTAGTATAATTTATCATTTTTGATTAGTTTGTTACTTTCAATTTTTATTGCAAAAGGCTCCTCCAGAAAGTCCCTTTCAGATGCATTTAAAAAAAGAAATTCTAAAAAAGTTCCTTTAATTTCAAAAGAAGATTTTTTTTATTTTCTTAATTTCAAGTTTAAACCAAATGAGTTGTCAGCTTTATATGGAATTACTTTGAATCGGGTTGCGCCGAATTGAAGCGGCACTGTTCCGTTAGAATTTTTGTTTTTTATAGGAGACTATTTTCTCTCCTTTGATTAAGCAACAGTAAAGATAGTTTTAAAAAACGAATACGCATAAAATATCCGTATTTTTTAAAGCTAGAACCAACATTTATTTTTGGTCTTGTTTTGGAACTTGCACACCACACCAGCATGGAATGGAAAGTTCTTTGTTTAAGAAACTTATGCTTGTTAAGAATAATATCTTGGTAAAACAGTTCACAAACTTTTCGTATTCTGAATTTCAATAAAAAATAACGTGATCAATAAAAAAAAAATGTTCATGTTGTTGACTCCCAATTCAGGGCCGAAAAAAATTCTGCTAAGTCTCTATTTGTAAAGGTTTGGCTCTGTAATTGGGTTGACGGGAGTACCTCCTGTAATGACAAGATGTGGAGCATCCATCAATGCCGTTAACTGTTAGTGCTCTGTGACCAGCGAAGCGCTTGCAATTTCAAGTCCATGTCGGGTGAGGAGGAGGGGGAGATGCGATGACCAATGGTGTAGCAGCAGGCAGGCGTGAGTGGAGGAGGCTGTGAAGGGAACTGAGTCTTTTGATTGGCTAGAGAGCTGGGGAGGGTGTGGGGATTCTGCCATGGAGAAGGATTGAGCTACTGAGAATGTTTTAAGGAAAAATAATGGCCACTAGATGGCACTACATGGAAATAAAATTAAAGAGTGACTGTTTTTATTAAATTAAAATATTACGAGGTCTTTTAATTTTAATGTTGGGAGAGTATTTAGGAATAGCGTTAACTGCCTCGTTAGTATGATTATCAAGACTTTTAAAAAAGTTAATAGAAAGGTTTTTAATGAACTTTTTAAGAGGAGGGTAGTCAAGAGCATAGTAAATATCTCTATTGTGCATGAACCATTTGGCATTACAAAATTTACGAATTAATCGGTTCTGTTGGACTTCAAGAATTTTAATGTTGCATTTGGCAGCATATCCCCACACAGGGCAAGCATAAGTGACAACTGGTCGCAAATAGGCAGTGTAAATAAGTATTTTATTTTCCCTAGTCATTTTGGAGTTTCGAGCGATTAGGGGGAAGAATTTTCTCGTTAGGTCTCGAAACTTTTTCTTGATATAATAGAAATGGGGTTTCCAGGTCATACGTTTGTCTAGATATACACCAAGGTATTTACATTCCTGAGACCACGGGATGATAATATTATTAATGAGGATGGGGGGGGGGGGATTATTTCTAGATTTGGAAAACAGAATAGCTTCAGTTTTACTGGCGTTAATTTGGATTTTCCATTTTTGGAACCAGTCCTCAAGAGTTTTGAGATGTTTGTTCAGTGCAATGCGTATGTAATTGTGATTTTTATTCCTTGCCAATATTGCTGTGTCATCCGCAAATATGCTTAACATGGTATTGAATTGTTTTGGAATATCATTTATGAACAGAGCAAATAGAACCGGTCCGCATTTGGAACCTTGTGCTACTCCGGCTTTAATATCTCCAAGGTTTGAGAGCTCTTTGTTTACTCTGACAGTAAATTTTCTGTTGTAAAGATAAGAAGTGAAGATTTTTATCAGGTACCTAGGTGTGTTATAATTAATTAGTTTGTAGATCAGAGCATCCTGCCAGACCCTGTCAAAGGCTTTTTGAATGTCCAGGAAAACCGCCCCAGTTTTCTGCTTATTACTGAAACCTTCTTCAATGTACTCAGTGACTCTGAGCAGCTGATGGGTAGTAGAAAGATTTTTCCTGAATCCAAATTGCTCAGGTATGAGTACATTGTTATTTTCAAGATGTTCATTTAATCTGATCAGAATAAATTGTTCGGCAATTTTGCTAATAGAAGAGAGTAAGGATATAGGCCTGTAGCTGTCTGGGACAGTAGGATCTTTACCAGGTTTCAGTATGGGAATAACTGTAGCTGTTTTCCATCGCGTGGGGAAATAGCCAAAAATCATAATATTTTCAATCAGTTTTGGAAGGAAGTAAATATACTGGTTAGGGAGATTTTGAATAGTTTTATTTTTAATACCATCAATGCCAGGAGATTTTTTCTTATTGAGCTTTTTTATATAGTTAGTAATTTCGGTGAGGTCAATAGGCTTGATGTCATTGAATTTATATGGAACATTATTAAAAAATTCTTTGACAGTTTTATTGACAAGATTCTCTGTTTCAGCGTGATGAACGTCATTGAGTTGAAATTGTTTCTCAAGGCTGTCAGCCAGGCAGTTTGCTTTTTCTGTGTCAGTTTGAGCAATAGTGGCAGGTCCATTAAGTGTTGGAATTTTATTAATTTTGCGATTAAATGGGCGGACAAAATTCCAGAAGGAACCGTCATCAGTGTTAACATTAATGAGAGTGTTAACATAATTTTCATTCTCAATTTTGTCGTTTAGCTTATTAATTTGCTTGTTAAGTTTGTTAGCAATACTCCTGAGGACTGGGGTTCTATATTTCTGAGCCATCCTCCTGGCAAAATTGCGTTCATTATTGAGCTTCCTTATGCGAGGGTCAATATATGACTGATTGTTCGTGATGGGGTTAGATGCGGCGATCTTGGCTTCCATAATCGCGTTTTCGTAACTCTCTACGAAGGAATCAATGACAGCTGGGGATTTAATTTCATTTGGATTAGGAATATTACAGTTTGTCAAATGATTTCTAAACTTATTCCAGTTAATTTTAGTATTGCCTGTAATATTCGGAATAGAGAATTTGAAATAAAAATTTAGTAATACTGGGTTATGGTCAGAACTGAGCTCAGGGAGAGACTGGATATCATATGGGAAAAGAAAATCTTGCACAGTAGCCAAATCAATAGTACTGGCCGAGTTCTGACCGAATCGAGTGGGGGTGTTTGGAGCCAGGATTTCAATACCTGAATTATTAACAAAGTGCGCCAAAGTAACGCCTCTTGTATTGTTATAATTACAACCCCAGTTGACATTATGCGCATTAAAATCGCCGCAGATAACCTGATTTGGGCTAATTTGGAGGAGTTTTTCAAGATCAAAGGTAAAAAGATAATTATTAGATGTGGGAGGAATGCAAATAGACGTAAGTGTGATCGGATCGCTTTACAAGGCTATATATAGTGCTTTTTTTAATGCCTTTAAAAACTTCAGAAATGCACATAACCTGAAATTAACGATACAATCACACTGGAAAATTCTATAAAAAATTGCCATCTGTTTTTTATAAAAATGCATAGTCAAAATAGAAAAATATTACAAGACTGTTTTTTCTGATACAAAGACATTTTTTAATTTTTTCCCTTGTTTTTTCAAGCACTTTATTAGTCTTGACTGCTGAAAAGAAAGACAAAAAATATTAATTGTACTGCAAAATTGTAATCTGAAATCAATACAGGTGTTGGCGCCTTTGAACTGTAAATTGGCATCTTGGCGATCAATGGTTGCCAAAATATGTGAGCGCGCCGATGCGCACCTTTACTACGCACTTGTCTTGTCTCTCGCTTGTTAAAAAACCATGTATATAGTTCTGTGTGTGTGATCGTATAATAAATGTTGTGATCGTGAACAAGGGTCATGCTTGAACTTTCTTATTCGACGGACATTCAAATACAAATTCCACTCCACTGCTCTCCATGAGTTTGGACGGAAACAACAGGCATAATTGAAGCAAGGATAATTTAATGGGGAGTGTTCGGAACGTATGGATGGTCTGGATGTCGCCAATTTGTTTACATCCGGCATCGCCAAACCACCTCCTTACTGCTAATCGGCGCACAGCTCTCACTGATAAACCCTGCGTGAAGGAGAATGCGCAGTAGCGTATTCTTCATGGCGTATTGATACAAGCATTTGCTTTGTGATGTATCACTACGCGCTCCGTACGAACAAGCAAACAGTTTTTACCTTTGAAACTCTGCTTCTAAAACTGGGTCTCGGCCCTAAGAGAGAACTAAAAAAAACTGTAAGAAATAATATATAAAATAAATATAAACAAATAAATACAATAAACCAGGAGGTAAAAGGGGAAAGACGCTCTCATGCAGGATTTATTTATTTAAATATACTGAATTTTAATTTATGATTTTCGCTTTATCTGTAGCAAAAGTAAGTTAAAGTGACCAGATTTTCTGAATTTCAAGAGGGGATGCTTTACACATTTTGAAAAGGGAGTACAAAGATATAATAATAAGCAGTAAAAATAGATAATTAAAAAATATGCAAGCATCAGGCAGAGATAAAAAACACTATTAACTTACTATCATTTATTACTTTTCTTTTTAAACTGATTTGTTGTATCCCTTAATAATTTCTTTTAACTGCACATTTTTTCAATGGGTCTTCCTTCGTTACTAAAGGAATCTATATAATTCTGTGCAATTTTGAATAAAAATCATTAACAGAACTTTCAGTAATTTCATGTCTTCGTAGTAGCCTCGAGAACTAAGGCAATGGATAGAACTTTGTTTTATAAGCATATTGCAATTTATTTACTTGGGCTCTCATATAAGCGTTGTTTAAATAATAAGAAATTTATTGTCCTTCTCCTTCCATTCATCAACAGACCCTAACCAAATCATTATCCTTAACAGAATAAAATAAACTGCAATACATGATTTATCCAAAAAAATATTCACTAAGCGATTCTTCAAACATGAAGGTCTGGTGAATCTTCTCGTCATGTTTAATTTCTATTATTGCACGTGTGTACCTCTTTAAATACTTTTTTTTTTTCAAATCACACACACATCGTATCACACTCATTCACTGAAAAATGCTTTATCTTTTACTGAAGATAATAAACTATAATACATAATTTATCCTAAAAAAATAAATATTATTGGAAGTATACTAAACGATTCTTAAAACACGAAGAACAGATGAATCTTTTCTATGCGCTCAACTTCTATTATTGGACGTGTAAATTTCTTAAATACTTTTTCCGAATCACACACAAACACATAAAAATGAGCAAAAGCTTCATGCTCAACCAAACAAAGGTGACCATATTCTGGGTATAGTAAAAAAGCTGGGAAAAGAATTCTTCTAAAAACTGAATCTAATAAATATTTTTTAAAGTAAACTGCTAACTTTTAAATAAAATTTTCAATCCTCCTGGTAGTAAACAAGATTTAATGATCCCGGCTCAGCGCAGCAGACTCGATCGGTGAGACTGGCCGAACTCTTCTGACAAGATTCCCGCCAATTGGATGACATTGATTTATTTACGCCCTTAGGGTGTCCATGTGGAAGGAGCCTCTTCAATGAAAGAAACATGGGGAGGAGGAATGCTTATGACCCTATTTCCTGTTAGAGTAGAGCGCGGGGAGAGAAACCTTCAATTCTTTTCCTGGCCGTGGTTTTTCGAGGAAAAGAAGGGGAATTTAGTTCTTGACATTTTTTCTTGAAAAACTTCGTGCATAAGAAACATAGTGAATGACGTTAGCATATTAAATGAAATAAATTCTGACAAAATAAACTTTTCTTAAGTTTGGATTAGTAATTTTTTATTATTATTCTTATTTAAGATAGTTGTTTATTGCAGTATTTACTACATATTTAACATAAAACTCTAATAATAAAATAATATGTTTAGAAGTAATAAATTTTTGTGTTTAGAGAATTTAAAATGTCACATATTTTAATCTAATATGTTAATGTCTAAGTCATTATTAAAGCTTTCCTCTTCTTCTATAAAAATGATGGACGAAATAATTGAAAACGAAATAGTCAGTGAATTTTATTTTTCATGGAGTAAATAGAGGTAATGCGGTGACATTGATACACTTTATTTTGGAAAGCTAAGAAATGATTTCACTAACGGTAATAATTAGAATTAATACGCTATATTTATGCATTCGTTAATCTTATATAGGATTTCAGTCAAGTTTTGGTCATAATGACATAATAAAATAATTAGAACATTTTTTTCCCAACATGGATTTGCATCAATCTGCCCCATACTAGAGATACATTGATACACGCTTGGGGCGTATCGATTCTTTCACAGAAATATCGAAAATAATGATTAATAGGTGTGAGATCAAAACAAAATTTGTTTTATCAAAAAATTTTATATTCCAAGTCAAGGTTTAAAACTTTAACAAAGTAACAAACTTTTATTTTAATCAAAATTCAACATTTTTGATGAGATTAGAAAAATGAAACAATAATGCATCAGAAAATAATTTATCTCTACAAATAATAAAGGAGAATGTGTGTGTTAAAAAAATACTTTTGAGGGAGGGAATGTGTACCCCGAAGCCGCTTTTTTAATTTTAATTAATTAAAAATTATGGAAAATTTTCGCGTTCTTCCATCATAATTTAGGAAAATAATATAGCATAAAAATAATTTTTACATATCTGAAAGTGCAAAAAAATTATCTTTTCGATGATATTAATTAAGTTGCTGTACAATTTTTTCCCCAATTTTAACAAAATTTATACGAAAATATTTTAAACTTAATTTACAACAATACTTTTCATTTTTGCAATGAAATTCAAACCGTTTTCATGGTTTAAGCAAATACTTAATTGCGTGTTTCTCTTAGATAGTTCATTTTTATGTTTTTCTATTACTGAAGCAAAACTTATTGCAAAATAGTTGTTGTTAAGGGACGTTGATACACACAGAAGACGCGTATCAATCTGCCCCAAGAGCCCATTTTATTTAAAACAAGTGGTCACGCATAAACAACGCTAAACAACTATAAAACTTAATATAGTTCAGAAAAATATGCTTTTTTTTTCCTATCCTGTAGATTCCCTGACAGAGAAACGTAATTTGTTCAAGAAATCACGCAACACGTACTTAGAATAAAAATCACTTAGACGAGAAGATTAATGGTCTGATTAATTTGTAAATTAACTTTTGACTAAACATGGTCGAAAAATTTACGGACTATATCAATGTTCCCGCGTATCAATCTACCCTAATTCCCCCCACGATTTTTTTTTTAATTATCTACTTCTAAGACTACTTAGGAGACCTACATTCTTTGAATAACTTTTATCCGATTCAACAAAAATAGTTATTATAGTAAAAATTATGTTTTTTATTCAATAACAAAAACAGAGATGATGCCTAGAATTTTTAATAAAATGCTTAAGCGTCTGAACTAAGACCTTAAGTTTTTGAAAATGTTATGGAAATTATTCTCACAAAGAATTTCTTGACCTTTACAAAAAGAGTTATTATTTTACAGAGTATATATACACATATAGTTCGTTAATATATTTATTTTTTAAATTATTTGCTGTGAAGAGTTCCACTTCAAATTCCGGCAAAATGTTATAAATATTAAACAAAGGTAAATAACCGAAATCTTCAAAATTCACGCAATTATAAAAGATCATATACAAATAATTATTTTAGAATTTTGAATAAAATTCTATTTTTCTTTTCAGACTAGATTTTCATAATCACATATTGCGAAATGCGAGATTCTTAGTCTAATCGAAGAAATTTATTTTAGGAATGACGTTATTTAATAGTGATCATAACTTCCTATAGATAGAAAAGATAGATAGATAGAATTTGAGTCTAGAAATCATTAAGAGGCCGTGTAATTACATAGTACTGAATTTAGTGTTGATAACGTAAGAATAAGCAGATTTATTGAAACTAAAAATACTCGTTTTATTTTGTTTCTGTTAATGTTTCAATATTAGGAGATTGAATGATGACATAGAGTGGCGATAAATAAATCGGATCATTTGTAGCTTTGAAACCATCAATCAATTGTATTTTCGTTAAAAAAATTTATAATTCTGACGGTAAATATTCCATCTGCTATTGTATCCCTTCATAAATAAATTTTTAAAAAACTATTTAGACAGTCAAAGATACAATAATTTCTGAAAAATAATTTTAGTCACTGTTTTACTTTTAATACTTTGTATGAAAAATTAGCTAACCTGATAAAAGTATCCATAATTTGTAGAGATCCTGTTTGCGACTCAGCCAGAACTTAATTATTTGTAATCTGCATATTTCTAGATTTTAAAATGTAATTAGAAAATTCGGAGCGAAAGTTTGGTAGTCTATTGAAAGTATTTAATGTATAAAATAAGTCCCATATATTGAACTATAACAATTCTGCAGTTGGTGTGGGGCGAAAGTTTGGAGAGGAGGGTGCCAGCTCATGTGTCGTCCTCGACATCTGACCGATGTTCAAAATTATGAGGTCCGTCCCAAAATAGCCCTCGTGTTGCTTCAAAACGGAACGTTAAGATAACTAAACTAAACAAACAATTATGTAGTATTTTTTTTAAAAATAAATTATTAGTAAATAAAGTTAAAATATTTATACTCTTTGTGCAGCAAAAAAATTCTGTCGAGTAACAAAAAAAAAAAAAAAATGTGCAATGAATGATTTCAGGATCGAATATTAATGAACGCAACATGTGAAATAGCTACTTGGCTTTGTTTCAGCTGCTTAAGGAACCGACTGAGTAAAGGGAAAACAAATTATAGATAGAAAAATGCGACTTACATAGGTGTCATAGTTTCGAATTGACTTAGTGCATTTGGAGACATGAAAAATCCCTCCAAGATCAATGTTCTTAAATTTAAACGATGATTGATTAGAATAAGCTTTTCTAAATTAAACAAAAGCTCAAAATTAAATTACCGTAAATCGGCCTTGGGGCCCCTAGACTGTCCCACACTTTGCCTATTTGATAATCCGGCCCTGCTTCCTGCTGGTGTGGAACAGAAGTTAAAAGTCGGGGGTGCCGGCCCAGGTGTCCTCGAAATTCAAAAATATGAGGCTGGGCCAGAAATAGCCTACGTGTGGCTTCACACAAAGCGGGACTTTCATAAAGCTAAAATAATCTGATTTGTAATTGCAAAGTTTTTGATTTTATTTTAATTAAATACTCGAGTAAAGTTATTAAATGGTTTCCTATAACACTTGTTCAACAATTGTTCTTAAAAAATAAATAAATAAAATTTGAGAAACATTTGTTGTTTAGAAAACTTTTGTTTCCAATATTAAAATAAGTATTTCTAGCATTTAGCAGATTTGGTAAAATTATCAGGTAAATCGCTTAACTTGGGGTAAGCAGCTTCGTTTAAACTTTGCAATAAAATTCATTGATCATTTGAAATATTCTATAGTAACCAGCGGGAGTGGTCTCCCCTAAACTTTCTCGTATACTCCTAACACATGTAGAAAAAAAATAAGCTAAAAGGCAGTGAAACGGACAAGAACCCCTAACGCAGTGGAGAAAAAAAAAATAGGCGAAACGTCATACTACGATTTCCTAAGGTCGTCCAACGCGGAAGTGGAATTAGAAGCCGGCGTGATTACTAATACGGCTGTGTGTAAGATAAAGGAAACGAAATTTGCAATTTGAATGCCTTTTTTTTAACTATTAAAAATTTATTTGAAAAATTAGTGGACTATCTTATTAGTGGATTAGTTAAGCTGGAGTAAACTTAATATTTTGCAAAACAAATTGCGAACATACGCAATTTGTTT
>BGPR01005765.1:0-69513 GCA_013235015.1 Araneus ventricosus
CAAAAAAAAAAAAAAAAAAACTTTTAAAAAGTTATGCTACGAAAGCGTTTGTGAAGAAATGGCGAAAAGATGGCCTGAAGACGCCGATGCGTAGTAATAATATGCAATTTTTTTTATTTTAATTTTTTATTGAAATAAGGTAGATGCTCCAGTTTTTGCCACATTAAGAGAAAATTAGAATTTTCACAGTGAATGACTGGCTCAAGTTTTTTAAGTATTCTTTAGTAACTTTTATTGCCTGTTAATTAAAAAATCTTTCTCTGGAAAAATATTATATTTTGAGTTATGAATTTTTAAATAATATATCTTAATTTGCACCAGTTTTGGCCACATAAATATAATATATAACAGGCATTTTACTTAATATTAAGCAGAAATAAAGCATTTTCATGCAGTATGTATTTTATTACATTTTCCTTCTTTATAGCAAGTTTTTCATTGCATATAAAATAACTGATTATCAAATTTGGTGTCAAAGTTTTACATTATTTGTTTGATATTTTTTCTTGTTTATATTTTCAAAACATTCAGTAAATTTCTAATTCTTATATTATAGCTACATTCAGCAAAAATTAAATAGTATGATTTTTGGGACAAATTAATGCACCTATTAGTTTGTATCTCTGGTTATTATACATAAATTAAGTCTTAAACGATATAAAATTTATTAAAAAAGAGGCTAGTACTATCCCATAAAAGCATTTCCATAGATAACCAATCTTTTGTAAATGTTCAAGATATTATGATGAGTCATCCAGAAGGTACATTTTCACAAAAAAAACAGAGTTTCAGTGACACAGAAATTTTTTGGTGTGTAGTTTGCCAAGTTTAATATTCATTAATCTTGCATTATAAGTATGCATTGAAGCCATGAATAAACAAATATGATGCATTCTATGTTTTATGCTATTCAAAAATGTACTACATTTAAATATTTTTTTTTATTTATTTTTTTGCTCTGGACCATTGTACTCTACAATGGTCCACTTGTTACTTAAAAATAAATATTAAAAAAAGTATAGATAATTAATAAATTTAGAGTGTATTATAAATCTTAATATGTAGAGAATATGTATTCATTTTTTTCAAGCCAAAAACAAAAATAACTTGCATAAAAATTTATTGTTTTTAAAGGACTGAATTTATATGCAAATACTCAAAGCATCCCTTTAGGAAATAAAAATAAAAACCCTCTTAAACCCGAAAGATAATTAATTTTAGAATTAATAGTTATTTCTGACAGTGTGACGATGAAAGATTGCAACACTTGCGAGTACTTGATACATGTTTATGCATTTAATTTTCTTGCAAGTTTCATGTTAAGGAAAAATGACCTAATCATATTGTTAATTACTAAAAAAGAGTTTGTTTAAGGTGTAGGAATGCATCTTATTGGTTAATATCAAATTAGTGGCTAATTTGCTTGAGAAATGGATGCATTCTGTCCAAAACTGGTACAGTTTTTAAAAAATGGAGCATCTACCCTTTTATGTTTTTATTTACTATGCATACATTTCTTTAGGGATTTATTTATTTATTTTTTTTTTTGCCATTTTAACTATGTTGAATAAATTATATAAATAAAGCTGAAACACCAGTTTTTTAGTATGCTGTAGAAATCAAAACGATTGAAAATATTTTCTTGGAATTTGTTCGCAAATTCTATGTGTCGTCTGCACATTCACTATGATTAATTCTTGCATTTGATAATTACAGAGAGAATTACATCATCACCATTAAAGCTGTCTCAGCGTAAACCAAAGTATTGGTATCCATGGCAGACAAACGCAACAGCAACAAACGACAAGTACGAAGTCCAACGCGGAAATGAAAGGACAGCGAAAATATAAACGACCCAAAAAAAACTATTTCCATCGCCTAAAAGGCAATTACACATTGCAACTGTCATCCCTTTTTTTGGGGTTGTCAGATCGTAAAGAAGGGGCGTCAAACCCCCTTCAGTCAAGGACACATTGAAGGAGAAACCGTCCATCGAATACTTGCTCTCCCTTGGTGACGAAATGCTGACAAGTGTGCTATCGCCTTAAGTCTGACGACGAGGATCAACCCTCCCGCTAGTGCGCAATTTTGAAGAGGGAGTGCCAGCCCTGGTGTCACCCTCGTCATCTGACCCAACGCCACCTTGAACCTCTGATACCTATGACTACTAGAGTCACCTCATCGGTTTTAAATGGGCAGAAGGTGGATAAAGCACGAACACCAGAGCCGGCGCCTCCACAACCAAAAGCCCGAACCACTTTATTAAAAAACAAAATTTACAAAACAATTTACAATTTCCAGAAATGTACAGAATTGAGAATGAAAATTATGAATAATAAAATAAACTTTAACACTATCAAAACAACAACCTATACATAAAAGCAGTTCTATCTATTCAAGATGTTTCTCAATACCGGTCTAATTAAAAAAAAAGAAAAGAAGAAGAAAACACAAAAGTGTTCAGTGAATAATTTTTTTTTTTACTATTCAGTCTGAAACATATCCAAATACCACTAGAATAATTAGTTGTTGCCACAATGAATCACACTTGAATAATTAGTTGTTGCCACTAGAATCTTTAGTTTTTGCCATTATGAATCACACCTGAACATTTAGTTGTTGCCACCACGAATCTGGTTTGAACAGGAATTTATATTCATGAATATATTTGATTATTAATTTAATCTTATTTCTTGAAAGTTGGTCATTGGCTACATTCTTAAACCATTGATCTTCAAGTTGTATGGCAGGAGGCTTCATATGCCACGACAGAGTAAATATTCATGATGTAGCTTAATGCAGTGGTGTACCAATTTCGCCACAACTACAAAATGGCGAGGGTGCCAACTTGAAACGATGAAAGTTTGGACCGTGGTTGGTGAAAAATAAAATTTCTTCTCTATCCCAGTGATGTGGCTTAAAAGAAACTTTTGGAGCTATTTCATAAATCGATCTACCCGTATCACCATCTGTTCAAATGTTCTGCCACTTAGTCAACAAATCTTTCTGGAGGACCCTTTTAAGATGTGATGTTGGCAGGAATAACGCTAGAGTTTGCCCGACGGAGGGGCCGATTTGCCCGACAGGGGGCACGATCTCACCGACAGAGGGGATGAGTGTAATGAAATTGGTCTCAAATTTTCGCCAGATTAATATTTATCAACTACAGTTGAATACCCCTTACAAAAATTTTTCCCGACGGGATACAAAATTTTTCCCTGACCGGGGAGGGGGCACAGCATCCCCTTCAGGGGCGCCCTGGCCCCCTAGGTCCCCCCTCTGGCGCCACCCCTGGATATTGGATATTTCAATGTCAAAACATTAGATGATATTTAAATTGCTTGTTCTGCAAAATAATCTGCCTGCTCATTTCCAAAATATCCCGAGTGAGTTTTAATCCAAGATAAATAGATATTCTGTTCCTCCAGTAGATTAGTAAATATTGTCCTTGCTGTTTCATTTCTAGCTTTTGGATTAATCGATGCCAATATACTCGCTTTATTATCCATAAATATTGTTATATCTTCATTATTAAAATTCACTCTGGCATACTCAACCGTTATCAGTAGGGCTTTTAATTCTGCTTAATGGACTGAATTATTATCTCTTAGCTTATTGGACCATTGGCAAGACACTAGATTGTCTTTTAAAACGCAGAATGCAGCCCCTACACCTGAGGTTGTTTTAGGTCCGTCAGTAAAAATTCCAGATTTCGGATGAACAAGTCCTTCATCCTCTAATGAAATTCGACTTTCATGAAGGAAAATTGATGGATGCTTAACCCATCCTACTTGTATGTGCTCTACTTCCAAAGGGAGAAGACCTTCTGAATTTTGGAATCTTTTATGTAATCTTGATATTGCAGTAAATCCGGCTTCAAATTGTAATTTAAGTGGAAGAGGTGGTAATCCTAAAATAACCTGAAGAGCAGAAGTTGGGGTTGTTCTATATGCTCCCGAAATTGATAATCGAAAGCCTCTTTGTAATGAGTTTCGATTTCTTGATATTCGATTAGTCGGGTTTTTGCACTAAGCTGAAGCTCCATGTGACTCCTCTTTCTATAACTGTTATTTATATAATGAGCCTAGATTTTTTATTAGTTCCCCATGTCGCACCAGCAATTTTAAGAAAATTTTGTTGCAAAGAATATGCTCTATTTGAAAGATATGTATACTGTAATTCCAATTTAGTTTATCGTCAATATATACACCAACACACTTTATTACATGTAAATTCTTATTCTATTTTTCTTCCAAAAAACGGTGGAGCTGCAGCCAGTTTACTAAATAGCAGAAAATTAGATTTATTATGACAGACTGTTAGAAAATTTTGATCTGCCCAGCTAATTATTTTATCTGTTGCTTCTTTAGTGAGTCCCTGCAGCCTTAGACTTTGTCTCTAAAATAATATCATCCGCAAAACCTTGAATATGATGATATTATTTTACTCGTCATCTGACCACTTTTCAAAATTACGAGGTCCATCCCAAAATTAATCCTCGTTTTGCTTCAAAATGGGAGGTTAATATAACTAAACTAGCTCTCCTTCCTTTTTATGTACTTGGGATTTCAAAAAAATTCTGTTCATAAATGGGGTCATGTTATATTTTTTCACCCAGAATGGACTCGCGAGGAGAAAGATTTAAGAAGCTTCTGTGGCGAATCCAGGATTTGTGTCTTGGGGGGGGGAGGGATGAGGTTATAAAAATTTTGTATCGTCATGACGAATCTCAAACCTAATGGCTTATGTAAACCAAAACACTTCAACTTCACAAACTTTACTCACACTGTAAAAAATATCCGTTTTTTTCCCGGACTTTTTCCGTATATTTGACGGTTTAAAGCTGTTTTGTTGACTAAACGGTTTTTCACCGTTTTTCGCTCCAGCCATAAACGGTTTAAAACCGTCAATTCAAATTCTATTTTTCGTCATACGGTATTGCTTTCCGTACGATAACTTTCTCTTTTCTTAAATGTAATTTTATTGGATTCATTTCATGTTTTTAATAGGGTTCCATCTCCGTAACCTTAAAACACGTGAACTGGCAATAGTTGATTTTTACACCACTAGGTGGCGCCACTAGAGCTATAGTGACTTTAGAACTCAAATAGATTATTTTTACTTTATTTTATGAAGTCTCCGGTGGTCTAGTGGTTAGAGCGACTGCCTTTTATTTCTAAGAACGCGGTTTCGATCCCCGGCTCAGAGGAGTTAGAAGTTTTGTCACCATCTTGCATCGAAATCGTTCAAGTAAGTTCAATTAAAAATTATATTAATTAAACTAATTGATATTAATAATTAAACCTTGATTAATTAATATCCCTAATTGATAATACACATCAGCACATTTCAACTCAACTCGAACAGAAGGAGAAAAACAACTCAACTCAGCGGATGACGTCACTTATTTCGATGACTTAATTTTTACGGAGAAAACTTGATTTCATACGGTAAAAAACCGTTGTGACTACGGATTTACTTCGTGACTTTTACGGGAAAAACTTGTTCCTGTATGGTAAAAAACCGTTGTGCCTACGGATTTACTTCGTAACTTTTACGGTTTTGCACAACCAACCCAGCTGCCGGTTTAAAACCGTAAATTTTACGGGATTTTTTTTACAGTGCACCTGACAATAAGAATAACGAAAAAACTATAATACTTTCGATAATTTAATAAAAAATGCAATGAAGTAACTAGCCAAAAAATGTCTTTGTCCGCGTCAACGCTACAAGTGTAATGACTAGAAAAGTAGGAAAATTTTCGAACCTGTCAACCAAAGCAATGTTGTCACGTTATTATTTTTTTTAAAAGAAGGGTAATTAAGAACAAACAGTTATAGTGATTTTAAATAAAATCAAGATTTATGGCTTAGCTCTGGAGGGGGAGAGCTGCCCACGATTCGCCACTGTTCTGGTTAAATACGCATTAATTAAATAATTATAAAAATGTTGAAAATGATAAAATACGTATCGAGAAAATTTTTAAGAGGGATTATTTTTTAACAAATTTGTAATGAATTGGATCATCTGTATGTAAGAACCGTCCCATGTTCATTCAACCTGGTCGGTTGTCGTAATGGCAACAGTCACGGGGACATGGGGCGGCGCTATGGCCAGTCTGTATGTAAGAACCGTCCCATGCTCATTCAACCTGTTCGGTTGCCGTAATGGCAACAGTCACGGGGACATGGGGCGGCGCTCTGGGCAGTCTGTATGTAAGAACCGTCCCATGTTCATTCAACCTGTTCGGTTGCCGTAATGGCAACAGTCACGGGGACATGGGGCGGCGCTCTGTATGTAAGAACCGTCCCATGCTGATTCAACCTGTTCGGTTGCCGTAATGGCAACAGTCACGGGCTCTGTATGTAAGAACCGTCCCATGCTCATTCAACCTGTTCGGTTGCCGTAATGGCAACAGTCATGGGGACATGGGGCGGCGCTCTGTATGTAAGAACCGTCCCATGTTCAGTCAACCTGTTCGATTGCCGTAATGGCAACAGTCACGGGGACATGGGGCGGCGTTCTGTATGTAAGAACCGTCCGAACTGCTCTCCTATCGCCATTTTTGTAAACTTACGCAATACGGCGCGTTTTGCTTTATCTTTGTCGTATAGTGAAGGAAATCAAATATACATTTTGGAACGATACCTCTTTCTCCATTGGTCGATTCGATACAAAATTTGGCATTGATCTACAGTTTTGGGCGCAAGCATCACTTACTAAAATTCATGCATCTAGCAAGTTCCATTTTGAGTTATCATGTTCACAAACATACGGGCAGACAAAACGACAGACATTCAACCCGATAATGATAGATTTAGCCCAAAATTTTATGCACATCTAGAAGAAATCTAGTGATAGAACCATATGCCAAATATCATCCATCTATAACATGTATTCCCGACCTTTTTCCCCTACTCTTTTTGCTTTCGCGTGCCCCTTACTAACTCCTCTCTCCCAAGCATCCGTGTATGCAAAAACTTTTTATTAATAATTTTAAGGGCTGAGGTTAGTCTGAGAGGGAAATGACTCGAATTAATAACATTTGCAGAGGTTATTTTTTATTTTACATTTTATTCCATTTTTACAATAAAGTCAATTCAACGCCAAAGCAAATGAAACCACCTTTGTGATAATTTCATTTTAACTTATGAGGATAGCTAAAAATTATACTTCGTAATAATCAACTATTCAAGTGGTTTAGTTATTAAATAGCAAGTATTCACTTGGAGAAACAAAATTCTGTAACTTTTTTAATGCCATGTCTTTTCTTGTTTCCGCCATTAACAATTTTGGCTTCGCGTACCCCCATGGGTACGCATACCACAGGTTGGGAACCCCTGATATATAGGGTTGCCATACATCCCGTATGTACGGGACTCTCACTGTGTTTCAGTTCCGTATTACTATTTGTCCCGTTTTCTGCCTAAACTTTGCGTCATTATAATTTTAAAATGACTTGCGCCTAATTTTATAATTACGTGAAACAAAAAAAATGATATAATTAAGGAAGTAAAATAAACTTAAAAATATGTCTCCGCTAAAAAAAGATTACCCTCTGATCTTTTTTAATATTCTAAGTGATCATTTTATTAGATTGCTTAAACTTTATTGGGTTTCTTTATCACTGAAAAATAAACCATTACCTATTCGCTTTTTCCATGTTTTTTATTTAAAACTTAAACGTCCCGTATCAACGCTTGGCGATTGTGGCAACCCTATCCCTCCAACTAGTTGCATTTTTTAATTACCGTGTTTACACGGATACGGACCAATGAGACATTTAATCGGACGTAACTAATCATAACCTTTTCCCCTACAGCCTAATAAAAATTCATTTCAAGTACCAGTAACCCAATCAAGTTAAACTCATCCTTTTAGCCAGGGGTATTGGTGACGAATATCATGTGCCGGAGATTGTGAACCACTGAGTTCGTGTGCTCCGTTAAACAAAATCATCGCTGGTGTGTGCGGATACGGACGGACAGACAGAGAGTTGAGGGGTGAGCACTCCTTTTTGTTGAGTTATTGTCTTCTCGTGTCCATAGACGGATGGATAGACAGATTTTCCTTTGATGGATTTATTCCAAAATTTGATAGGATTCTACAATTTTGATGTGAAGGTCGCAGACAAATTTCATCTGTGTAACTCATTGCGTTTTTAAGTTATTGCGTACAAAGACAAACACACATAAGTCCAAAAACTGTGTTTTTTGTACTCAGGGAGGTCTAAAACGTGGAGATACATCGAAATCTCGAAGTAGAATTTTTGGGCGATAACAATACTTTCTCGTTCCGTCAGTGGCGCATCCAGCATTTGGATCTGGAAGGGGCTGAGGTTATAAAAATTTTGTATCGTCGTCGTGACGAATATTAAACCTCATGGCTTACGTAAACCAAAAGACTTTAACTTTCAAGACTTGACTCACCTGACAACAAGAATCATAAAGAAAAATACAATGCTTTCGGAGATTTAATAAAAAATACAATGAAATAACTAGACAAAAAATGTTTTCGACTGCGTCAACGCTACAAGTACAAGTGGAATGACTAGAAAAGAAGGAAAATTTTCGAGCCTGTCAAGCCAGAAAGAAATGTTGTCACGTTTTCATTATTTTTTAAAAAGTGAAATTAGGATCAAACAGTTGTAGAGGTTTTAAATAAAATTAAGAATTCTGGTTTAGCTCTGGGGGGGGGGAGCTGCAGCTCGATAGCCCCCTCTCCCGGATTCCCCACTAGTAGAATTTTTGGGCGATAACAATACTTTCTAGTTCCATACGAGAAAGTAAAAATGGTAGATTCAATCTGCAAAATTGCCTCGGGTTTGAGAAAAACAGATCGCTTACCACGGGGTGAGGAAAGCAGGTATCAGACACCCTTATCGTTAGGGTCATTGGCAAGATACGGCCCTGTTGTGCAAACCGCAAACCAAAAACAAGCCGACAGTCCCTATCAGACGAATGATGTATCCCCCTTCGGCATGGAGGCTTACAGAAGCACTTTCTGCTTGACGTCAAGGACTGTCAAGGTGTGAGAAATCACCTGAGAAAGAAAGGTGCGTCCACGCCATTAAATCATTAAGAAGGTGATTAACACCCAGGGTGATTAATTATAGGGGAAACGAGACGGAAGAGATAGTGCTTATATAACGGGAAGTTCGGATACGCTCAACAATAATCGTGATCGCATAATTCGCCTTCTATGAAGATGTTGCTTCTGGGAGTCTTGGGCATGCTTTTGTTGGGAAGTGCCGTTTTGGGTGATGATCTCGCAAATGATCTGCTCTACAACTGGAGATTGGATAGGATTCTGAAGATGGATTTGCCGAAGGAGTCATTCCAAGAAAAATTCTTTGACAAGCAGGTGAGAAACAATTGTCTGTGAATCTTATTACAATTATTTTTCACTATGTATAATTCGACAGAGAACAGTTTATTGACCAATATAGCATTTTATATGTGTCGACTTCCTTGGAGATTTCCAATTACCGTAACAACCCCGGTTAACCGAAATAAAGGGGTTGAGGACGCCGTTTCGGATAACGATTTTTTCGGTTAATCCATGAACATCTGTTACTATTTTGTATCTAATTACTGTATGCAATTCTGGAATGTTTGCAGTGTAAAACGAATTCAAAACTCTCCTGAAGGCTACACTTACGTTCTTAATTAACCCTTTAAAGAGCCGTTTTTTTCTAGTTGTGTTATAATAAAATGGCTTTGGGACTGAGACTCTTTTAAGAAAAGAAATTCAATTAGCTTATTAGATGAACGTTAATTTTCTGTTAATTAATTTTTCTACAATTAATTATCAAGTCCGGACACTTCGTTATGCTTTGGGAAAAAAATATTGGAACATCTCAGTTTTTGTTCCATCGAAAAAATTGGCCAGAACTTATGCCAATCCTAAAAAATGCATTTAAAAATTTATGAATTTGGTGGTAAGTATACCTACCACGGCCTTGTAAAGAGTTAAAGTTAACTCGCTGTCGGACGTAATTTTCGAACCGGCGAGTTCGGGCGAAATGTGCCTGACAGGCACAGGTAAACAATATCCATTAATACCCATTCATTTTAAAATTGGTAATTAATACCCATTCATTTTAAAATTCGTAATTAATACCCATTAATTAAAATTGGTAATTAATGCCCATTAATTTTAATTTTAGCATTCTAAAATTAATCACTAATCTCCTTGGGGAGGCTTAAAAGAAAATAATGGGGATACCGTTGCAAAAAGTCTCGCCTTCGCGATTAATTCCGTGCAGTACAGTACGTGTTTTTTTGGATTTGCGATTTTATAAGAATTCCGGATAACCCGAGTTTCGGTTAACCCGAGCTCGGTTAACTGAGATTTTATTGTACTCATCTTCTGAAATGTTAAGAGTCTTGCACAGCAGTGGCATAGCGAGGATAAGCGGTGCCCGGGACAAAATATGAGTTTTTCGCCCCCACTCTTCATCAACGGCTCAGCAAGAACAAATGGCGGCCGGGTATTGTAATAATTTTTCGTCTCCTAATCTTATTTGGCTATAAAATTTGGCATAATCGCATTAATGTTTTATATCCATGGCGCCCCTCCCCCTAAGTCTGGCGCCCGGGGCCTCACAATACACACCTTGCCCCTCTGGTCGCTACGGCGCTGTTGCACAGCGTCTTGAAGCCAAACTTGAAACTGGAAATTCATTTTTCATGGGTCGATCCAGGCGAAAATTGGGCCCTTCACAAAATTCCACTTCGTAAAAACGGCCCCTATACAAAATTCAAATTTATAAAAGCGGCCCCTTCACAAAACTCAAATTCACAAAAATGGCCCTTTCACAAAATTGAAATTCGTAAAAATGGCCCTTTCACAAAATTTCATTTAAAAAAAATTATCCCTTTTTAAAATCTTTCCACGGGCAAGCAACGATTCTCGAAAATTTGCCCAGTATTAGGTATCCTTACTTTTCTATATCAAATCGACTTTAAAAGTGAAGATGCATTTCTGCATAATTAAGTGTTTTGTTAGCAGAAGGTTCCAATGTTTCAGCATACTTTTAACAATAAACCACTATTGTTTTTTTTAATCTGGCAAAATATATATAAGAGTATTTTTTTTTTCAGTATTATATCAAATTACTGCATATATTTGATTCAATGAAACACTTTTGATATTAAACGTAAAAAATAGAAATACGACTGCTAAAATTAAGGTTTTACATGATAAATTTTTTCACAAAAATGGTCCCCTAAAAAAAAACCTGCATCGACCTCTGCTTTTACATCGGTCCCATCCTGGCCCGCTTCGTGTGCTGAACTACTATTATTTAAAATAAATAAATAGCTTATAAAAATAATAAAATATAGGGGGAAATGGGGTAAAACTTGGTACCTAAGACTCGAAAGCCTGTTGGAGCTAAACTATCCGACAAATAGCTTGTGAAATTTTATTAAACTAATTATTGTTTATAGGAGTACAAAATATCTTTCAGGAAAAGTCATAGTTTTACTACTTTTTTAATCAATGATATTTTAACATGCAATTTATGGGAAATTAGGAAAAATTCGATATTCAGTGGAAAAGTAGCAGGAATTTTTATTTTAAACGACAATTTAAGAATATTAGTTACAAAATTCCCAAGCAAAGCAGTTGTCTTCTTTCTCCGCTCCACTGCAGCTTTCGTGGACCCAGCTGAGATAGTTTCTACATTGAATTAATCCTTCTCACTTATTTAAATTAGAAAAAAAAATTATTAAAATATAAACAATCAACGTCTGATGTGCTTTTATCGTCTTATCCAATGGTCTAATTGGGCTGTAGCCCAGGGCCACCCATCTAACAATCTTCGACAGTGATTTTAATTTTGTAATTAATAATTTTGGAGTAAAAAAATTATTTAATTGGAATTTTAAGTATGTTGAAAGTAAAAATAGGTGTTGGGGCGTTAAATGGATAACTCATGATTCACACAAAGAGCGGACTGTATTAAATTTAAATTGCATTTATTTGAGCTAGCGAGAGCTCACACACACAACAAGGAGATACAAGCGTCCATCCGGGGATTTTACCCCCGGGGGTTGTAGATTGAACACGGAGGGGTTGCTAGGGGCGGACAATTTCGCCCTTGGCAATGTTTGCAAATAAACTCACACTACTAAATAATAGGATTACGGCTTGTAACTAGAGAGCCATCGATTTTGTAATATCCATTCAATATATATTAGGGCAGAGGTTGACTTTCGCAGATCTCTTGAATGGATAAAGACATGGTTGATACTGAACCAAAATATTAAAAGTGCTTGTCCTGTCCGACGAAAATACATGACATTAGGGCAGAGGTTGATTTTCGCAGATCTCTTGAATAAAAGACATGGTTTTGAGTGCATGGCGTTTCAAACAGATGTAAAAGAATTTAGTATTTTACGCAGTCCAATTGAGGTTTAAGTAAATTGACTTGATTTTCTGAACTTAAATCCGGGACGCTCCAGAACTGGAACGCGTAAACCGCCGTGCTGGCTAAGATGAAGTGCAGGGGGTATTGGACAAAATTAGAAAATGTATGTAAAAAGTAAATCTATAATAGAAAAAAAAATGACGGGAGGCTGTCTTTTCAAATAGCCGCTGATGTCGAAGGCTTAGGACTACTTTACTCGCGTGACTCTTCTGTTTCTCGAAGTTTCTCGTAAGTTTTTAAGTTTAAGTAAGTTTTTTTGTAACTTCTGTTGTTACCCTTTATCTCTAAAAGAAGACATTAGTTATGTTTTTAACGTATGTAATTACCGAGATATAGATGATCTCCCATATCAAGTTTTGTGGCGTTTAGGCGTGTGAATCAAATTCCTTCCTGAGACCCCAATGGGAGAAACGTAGTCCTACATTAAAAAATATATTTAAATAAAATAAAACAAATTCAGAAACAATGAAATAGTTAACTATTTAAGATAGGTAGGAAAGTATTGAGAACTATAAATAATATATTTTGCTTTTACTTTCACTATTTTCCCATCACGCTGATTTATCAACATTGATCACATTACACTGACCATATTCCTCATAAAATAAAGATTGGGAAGGAGAATTTTCCAAAACTAACTTTTTGATAAATTAAATTCCAGGTACTCCTTTTTTTAAAAAAAAATATGAGCTATCTAATTTTAAGTAAATCTAAAACATTTAATGAACATTTAGTACAAATCCGGGACATTTTTTCAATCCGAGACAAAGAGTCAAAACTCGAGACTAACTCAGCTCATCTCAGACATCTGATCACCTTAGCTTTACTCAATAAATGAGACGTCCGATTATCTTAGCTTTACTCAATAAATGAGACGTCTGATCACCTCAGCTTTACTCAATAAATGAGATTTCTGATCACCTTAGCTTTACTCAATAAATGAGACGTCTGATCACCTTAACTTTACTCAATAAATGAGACATTTGATCACCTTAGCTTTTACTCACTAGAATTGAATTACATTTTAATGGGAAAAGAATTAGATAAATCGATTTTTTCTAAAAATCATAGCCGTCTTGTGTACATTTTCTTAAACTATCATTACTATTTCCATAAGTTTATCTATGTTAGCCACAGTTCAGTAATTCGATAAAGACCATTGGTATCTTCGAAGAATTAGAAGATGTGAGAAATATACATAAAATCACACATTCGCAAAATATATTCAGATCTGAAAAATATGAATAAATTTTATTGCAAATAACTGCATTTTTAATTCATTTCAGAATGAAGCAGACTGCGGAAATTCCGACATCGAGCACCAAGAGGAGTTTGGTAAGTATTTCAATCTTGTATTCACTTTTATCAATTGCTAGGTTTTTCTGTGCTTTTCTCAAGATGATTCTGTTTGACAAGCATTCTTGGTTGTTTTTGTTCAAGCTTCACTTGCCCTTGTAGAGTGTTTTTTATGAAGAAAGTGGAAGTAAAAATTTCAAACCGTGACTAGAAATTTAACCTTTATACCTAGAATTAATTTTCCAGCAACTTTTTATTTGTACTTTTGCATAATTAGACAAGTTTTGGTGTCAAAAAGTTTCTGTCTTCAGCTGTCATCTACTGTCTACTGTCGGAACTACCGTCTTCGTTTAGTTTAATTTAGTTTTATAATTAGCTTCCTGTTCTGAAGCAACACGAGGGATGTTTTCGAGTGGACCTCCTAATTTTGAACCATGATCTGATGACGACGATAACAACTGAGCCTGACAACTAAGTGAAGCAATCTAGTAGTGAATTTGAGGAAAAAACACTGATTTCAAGATTCCATAATATTTAAAATGATGAATTACTTATCAGAGACTAAAAAGTAGAAACTAATTAGAATAAAAGATTCTACTTTTTAGTACACTAATAAAAGTATGTTTTAAAACTTCTTTTACTATTATTTAAGTCTTTAAAAAAGTTTGACATTTTTTTTCTCTGTCATTTTCACATTCATTTGTTTGTTTGTGACAGTTTCTCTCGCTTTTATTTTCAGGAATGCCTTTAACACCGGCTGACTTCGAAGCTGGGCAAACTCTTCCAGGTAGGCAGAAGAATATATTTTTTTTATCTCATGAAATATAGATTCCTTCGCAGTTTAATTTTTGAGTATAATTTTTGTATATGCCATTACTGAAAGAAGTAAATCTTAACTACTTAGAAATTCAGCTAAAATAATTAGTTTTATCGTTAACTGATCCAAGGCTGTCTTAACAAATTTGAGCGCCCTGGGCTAGAGTAATTTGACGCCCCATCAGAACCGTGACTAGAAAATTGAGCACCTATGATCCAACCAGGACCGGACGAACACTCTTAACAAATTTGAGCTCCCTGGGCTAGAGTAATTTGATTCCTCATCAGAACCATGACTAGGAAATTCAGCACCTATGATCCAAGCCCGTGACTAAAAAATAGCGCACCTATGCTCCAACCAGGGCCGGACTAACACTCTTAACAAATTTGAGCGCCCTGGGCTAGAGTAATTTGATTCCCCATCAGAACCATGACTAGGAAATTGAGCACCTGTGATCCAACGAAAATACCTAGAAAATAAAATATTTGAGGAGTAGAAAAAAAAAGTCATCTGTTCTGCGACCACCTTACAATTTTGCAAATCGAACCAGCCATATTCCGCAACCCCTAATCGTATTCGTGATTGATTTTAACGATTACATCATAAATATAAAAATAAATTCGCACATTGGTTCCTTATGAATATTATTTGAACCGATATACATGTTCATGTAACATTACAAAATCGATGCCTGTCTAGTTACAACCCTTATCCCTATTTTTAGTTTTAACATTTGAAAATTATAATAAAATAATTTTTTGTTTCAAAATTAGAGTCAGTAAAGAAAATTTTTAGGCGTCCTTGGATCAATGGCGCCTCTGGGCTACAGCCCAATTAGCCAATTTGATGAGACAACCCTGAACCTAGATATTTAAATTTTCATTTTATGCATTATTTTATTAATACAAATACCAAATACTTAAAAACAACGATGGGCTTGAATTTTGAGTGATTGATTTGTTAGACTAGCTTCTCATTTTGATTTCCTACAAAATTCGCAGTTCCCCTATCCAGGAGTGGGGTCCGTGATATTTAGGAATGGCCCATCTACTGTAATTTTAATCAATATAATGAGAATGTGTCAGTTTTATATCAAGAGAAAATAAATGTGAAAATATAGTTCAATTCCTGCCAGGCCTCATTTGTCATGGGTCAAAATAAAATACTCTTGAAAATAAGAAAATAACATTTTTCCTTACCCCGGGTCGGCAGAATTCGGGGATTTTTCCCCTCCTGCACCCCCTCTCTCGGCAGGCCTGGTTTGTCGTCTGAGGTCAGGGTTGCCAGATCAAAATAGCAAAATAAGGCCAAACCTTCTTAAAAATAAGGCCAAAAAGGGCCAAATTTGACAAATTGATTGAAAACCTCATTTGCTATTAGGAAAACAGCTATCCTTCATGAAAACGAATCTCACTTGAAAGGCAAATGTTCAATGCTCTATTATTAAACTAAAATTTAAGTGAAAGAAGTTTAAAACATTCAAGAGCTATTTCATTTGACAGCTCGCTATATATAATTTGAAAAGTGCGTTATCAAAAATTCATTAAAAATATTTAATAATCAATTAGAATTAAATGATTTAAGTAAATAAGTTATTAAAAAATTCTCTAAAAAGGCATTCCCGAAAATAAAGCCAAAAAAGGCCAAAAATGAATCTACGGCTAAAGGAAAATTCCTATGGCCAAGGGGTTTTAAAAAAGGTCAAATTTCCATAATTTGGCCTTAAATATGCCAATATGGCAACCCTGCTCGTTAAAATCTATTGCTATGTAGCCTTTGTAAAATGCCTACAAATCCCACTGACCTTGAACTATATTTATTACACTTCTACGACGCCCGGTACCTTTGGTAGTCCCCATTCTTTTATTGCCTAACACCAAACAAAAAGAGAAAAGGATGCCGTTGGAAACTGGGGGGGAGAGGATGTCCTCTGCTTCCCCTTTTGCCAGACCCAGACTGCTTGGGGAAAGGATTAAATTTATGTTCTTTCTCCCCCTCCAAATGGCTGTATTGACGGACGTCCCCTTTCGCTAATAAAGTTGTCAAAGGGATTACGGTTGTTGTAGAAAACGAATGGAATAGGGGGTGGAAAAGATAAAAAAGAAGGTGTTAGCTGTCTTCTTTCTTTAACACGTGTTTTCTAGCTTCAAAGCAGATAAGAATATACTATTCTTTGTTTGTTGATTGTAGACACGCTACTCTAAAAACTCAATAGGCGAAGTATCTTTGGATTAAAAAATAAGCAAAAACATTTCGTGTTTAGTTTCTGTATGTTATGTTTAACCCTCTGGCTGTCGATTTTTTTAAAAAAATTACTATTTAGATACAACATCTATAAACATGTTCAAATACTTTTGAACGAAATGAATTGTTATTTATATGCAAGGCTTTATCAGTTTAATGCGATTCAACGCTCTAATAGTTATAAGTAAACATAACAGCTTGTGAAAATCACAAAATACAGCAGAAAATAGACTTACTTCCTACCCGCGGAAATCGAGGGATAAGCAGTCAGAGGGTTAAGCATTCTAATAGCAACAATAATAATAACAAAAACCTACATCAAAGCTATATGAAATACGCAGTGTTTTCCACTTCCACAATTAAAGATTCAATGAAAGCCAATTAAAGATTGTTTTTTAGTGAATAGGTAACTTACTGACGAGATGATTGATCTTCATCTAATAAGCCTTGACTTACACATCCAATGACCTCGTTTACGAAAATGTTTAGGTAAACAGTACATCGGTGATTTCAGGTAAGGTCTCGGCTCCCAAACAGAGCCAGATTATTAAATAAGCAAGTAGGCAATTGCCTAGGGATCCCGTAATTTTTTTTTGGTGGTGGTGGTGGGGTTCTAAGGCATCGACATTTTTTGTAGTATTTCCAGAATAATTTAACTTTGAACTTTCATTTAATTTACAAAGGAGTGCATTAGAACTTATTAATTAAAATCAAGTATCATTTAAATTTTAGAGCATTATTCCAACAGTATTCCTAACTAATTACGTTTTACGTGATGTAGCTGCATAATTCTAAAAAGAAAAAAATGTATTGCTTTATATTGTAAAATGTGTTTGATTATATGATTAAATAGTATTTAGATTGTGTTAAAAAAGTTTTGCCATTTTTTTAACAATTTTGTACAAAATTGCATAGAAATATTAATTTTGCATTTATTATACTCTCTTGAAAGTGATCCGCAATTAAATGTTTTGTTATTTTAATTTGTCAAAATTTGCTGCTTAAACCTTTTTATATTGTGTTTAAATTTAAATCAATAAAATACAATATTTGGCTTTGGAAACTTAGGAGGGGTAAAGGGGACCCGAGACTTGCATTGCCTAAGGGTCCCTAAGGGGCCTAATCCGATCCTGCTTCCCTAACTATCTAGAAGTCAGGTCACATCATGACTTTGGAACCTTCTGGCCGTAACTCTTTAATGTCTATTAATAGTGAGATTTCATCTCTTTCGGTAACAAAGATTCCATCCCTTTAAATAAGAAGGGTTGGTAAACAAAACACAGACAGAGCAAACGAGGTAGAAAGCAGAGAACCCTGAGTGAGCGTTCCGACATCAGAGCAACTCCAGAATGTAGGTGCCAGGTGAGGACCCTATCTTTCCCCCCTTAATTTGATCTTTAAATATATTTTTAACTAGCAGTACGCGCACGTCGTTGCCCGTGGAATCAGGACTTCAAAAAAAAAAAAAAAAAAAAAAAACGCCCACAATGACATGAAAAAGTTCTGAAAAAGATAAAATAAAAGATACACATTATTGATTTTCCCGCTTATTTTTCTTCTCGATAATGACATTTCAACTGTAGAAAATAATTGCAACGTGAAAATGATTATTATAAAGCAAATAAAATATGCGAGACATAAACACGTTAAGACACTATCGAAAATAATAATCGAAGTCATTTAGTTAAAGGTTATGACGTCGCCTGCACCGTCAGCCAATGAAATTGCCAGCAACGTTCCTGAAAAGTGTCACGGGAGGGAGCTCGGTAGAGAAAAATATCTTTCAACTGACCAGGAAAAAATAAATTAAAAAAAAAAATGGGAAAAGATATTTTAACCGTTCTTGTTTCAAATACGACAGAACCGTTCCAGTTACAAGCTGAAAAAGTTTGAAAATAATAGTGTTATTAGAACGTCGGATACAGCAAATTTAAAAACAAAAATAAAATTTCGATTGCAAAACTGACTATTTTTTTTAAATTTCTCAAAATTCAGTAAATTACGTTTGAAGCTCAAAACAAACTTCATTAGAACGAAAATTGCTTGTTCTCTCCGATGGTGCATTGATTGTTTTTCAACGATCATTAGAAAAGATACTACAGCCGTAAACGTGCCAAAAATGACCCAAAACAACACAAAGCATTAAATAAAAAATTTTCTAGATTCTGTTTTAAAATTCCGGCTTCGAGGTGCATTGAGTCACTTTTACGACTACCTGTGTGCCAAATTTCATGGCTGTGAGTGCGATAGATTCGTCTGTACATCGCGCGCAAGCACGTGCACGAACACAAATATTTTTTTATATATATACTAGCAGTACGCGCACGGCGTTGCCCGTGGAATCAGGACTTCAAAAAAGTGGTTGAAAAAAAGTGCCCACAATGGCACGAAAAAGTTTTGAAAACAAAATCAAAACAAAAAAAATACACATTATTGATATTCCCGCTTATTTTTCTTTGCGAATGACGTCACCTGCCGAGAAGAAGGTCACGTTGCAACAATGCATTGTGGGATGGTCCGGAGAAGTTCTCACTGTTAAATCTCGCTACGAAAAAACTGTTTGAACCGATCAGGGAAAAATTAATTTTTAAAAAACGAAAAAAGGTATTTTAATAGTTCTTGTTTTAAATCCGACATAAACGTTCCATTTATAGGCTGAAAAAAAAATGAAAATTATAGATATGTTAGAACGTCAGATGCGATAATTTAAAGAAATCTTTATTAAAAATTACCATAAAAGTGACTAATTTTCAAATTTTTTTTCAAAATTCAGTAAATTACGTTAGCACTTCATTAGAATGGAAATCGCGTGCTCTTTCCGATGGTGTATCTATTTTTGTCGTACAGTTATCCGAAACCATGCTGTTGAGAAATGAGTTCGAAAAATCACCCAAAACAACACAAAACATTAAATAAAAAATTTTCTAGATTAAATTTTAAAATTTCGGCTTCGAGGTGCATTGAGTCACCATTAAGACTACCTGTGTGCAAAATTTCAAGGCTGTAAGTGCGATAGATTCGTCTGAACATCGCACGCAGACACGCAAACATTACCTTTTATAAGTATAGATTCAATACTTTTGTTAATAAATCTCTCTCACTATAATATTAAACACAACGCTTAACTCTAAATTTAACCAGTATGCATGTTTGTTGTATTGTTATTTGTTATTTGTAAGGCATAACCCCTTAACCATTATGTATGTTCGTTTGTTATTTATACTCAATAAATAATTTTAAAGGTCAATGGCGGACTGGGTCTGAAAAGAGTGGTTGCCATGAGACAATGGGGGCCCCTATCACATCTACGTCACCATCTCAAATATATTTTTTGATATTATTTATTACAAATACAATAAATTAAAATCAATAAATTAATATAATCTATTCCTAATCTAAAACTCTATTATATATATTACTAAATATAGTATACACGTATTATTGAAAGTAATAAATAGCAAATATAAATGTAATTTTATGATTAAATATTAAATAATTTTGGTGGTTGTATAGCATACTGTAATTTTGGAACTATACTGTTATATTGAGAATATTTTAACCAAACTGAAAATAAAGTGCAAACTATTTACCAATTTTAAATTTTTTTAAAAAGAATAATTCTAACTGTCAAAGATTAACAATTCAAATGTACAGAAGTGTATTACATGTGGTCCACTTCATTAATGGCAACTCAGGAAACATTTGAGTTCACTAGATGACTGTGCAAATCTGTTAATAAGTACTCTACATCCAAATCATCTAGAAATTCCTTTTCATTGCAACGTACAGGAATTCCAAGTTCTCCTTAGACAATGAATTTCGTAATATGGTCTTTAAGGTCTTTAGTCGATACATATCCTGGGGGCCCGAATTGTCTTATGCTAAGGGGCCCCACTTGCCATCGGGCAAGCTGGCAACCTGGCCAGTCCGCCACTGTTAAAGGTTACTCATGGTTTATTCATTGAGCCACGCCCAAGTCCGTAACAGGAAGGTTCCAGGTTCGAAACCCGATTCTACCAAAGATCTATTGTGAATTTGGGTGTGGCGTACGTTAAATCTTAGATTTAGGATAAAATGCCATTCCGTTGGTGTGGTGGATTTTTCAAGGGGTGGGTGCCGGCTCTGATGCCTTCTTCGTCGTCTAACCACGACTGATAATTACGAGGTCCCATCGTTAATTTTTGTGCATGTTTTTGCGTTTTTATCAATCAAGAGTTCCCTTTGTGTTTTGTATACGACTATTTTATTATGACGACAAAAAGGTAAAAAGTTGGGTTTCTTTTTTAATTGTAAGAGTTTGTAGATTAATAAGATCAGCAATGTACAAATGACTCATAAGGATAGGCTAAACTTCAAATTGTCCACTTAAGCGAATCGTTTTCAGATGAATTCGAACTAAATTTAAAATTATTTATATTATTATTTATTGAAAGTTTTGATGATGCTAACTATTTTGGCAATTATTTCGTGCCACTACTGCAAATATTTCGTGTATAATTTTACGGCTTCTTCCACTGTATCACTGCTAAGAGAGATTTGCAGTAAGTGCATTGGGTTTAAAAATAGCTCCAATTATTTCCACGAGATGACGCCACCATCACTGGAATTTTGCAACTTCATAGGAATTTTTATAGCTATCTTTTATACATAAATGGGTTTTTTTGTCCGCTTCAGATCAGCAATAATTTTGTCCATCTTTTGATAGCAATTTTCCTTTACTTTTTTGAAGTGGATTGAAAAGCACTTTGGAATGAATAGGGGATAATAGCCTTTGTAGCTGAAAATCACCCCCAAAAAAACCTTTAATCAGTCAATCAATTTATAAGTGTTTCTCGAGTGCTGCAATGACTTATTTTGATGCTTGCTTCATTTATAATCCTCATAAAAAGCTTGGGAATTATGTTTGACTGGCATGTGTTTCCTGTTTAATTAATTTTAACAGAAAATTTCAATGGTTTTGTTTTTGTTTTTCAGAAAAATTCTTTGCTCCGAAGAAAGGGACTGACCCACTTCACAAGTCCGGATATTTCGAGGGAGATATCAAAAATCCGAAATTTGTTGAAGTACTGTAATCAGTTTATTTCCTTTTTGTAACGATTCAGTTTGAAGCACATTTAAAAAATTTGCTGAATAATTTGAAAGTAATTTTAAAATTACTTCAACGACTTTTGTATAGCAGAATTAGCAATGGAAATACAATAAAAGAAAATTAGAAGAAAAAATAAATATATATCTCTGACTCAATTGTAATTTTTCCTTAGTTAACTTTTCCTTTCTTTTCTGAATAATACAAAATAAAAAAAGTGTGATATGATGTTTTGAATATAATTATCTTTTGTGAGAGACAGGAAACGAATAGCTTCCAAATTCAAATTTTATAAACCAGATATCCCGAGACTAGCACTTTTGGACGATTTTACCCCACAAAGGGGTCTCAGGCAATGAGTCAGATGAGCTCATTTCCGGAGTTCTTTGTTAGATCACGCTAAGTAAAATGTAAACATCTCTTCTTCCATTCTTCACTTTTCCCCTATTTTGATGAAAATAGTTCCGACTGGCGAATGCGCAAAGGCGCGGAGGGTTTCGGAATTCGTTGCTATACAGTAGTATATTTATGACAAAAAATGTTTAATGTATGTTAAAAGAAATCATATGAAACACCTGAAATAAGCGAGTCGATGGAATCAAACGTTTACTTATATTTATGTATATGTGTTTCATATTATAAAAATAATTTGTTGCTCTGAGATTTCCCAAAATTTGTGTTAATCAAGTAAATTCAAACATCAAAACTAAAAACAGACTTAAAAAGAAATTCCTCGAGCTTATTAATTAATTAACTGAATGCTTATTAACCTGCGTAATGCTTAGTAACCAATTTCCGACTTTTTTCCCCCTTCCAGCATGAAAGGATTTGAAGACAGGTTCTCTTTTGGTTTATCATCAAATAACTATTTATTCGATCACCTTATGTTGTCCTTGAAGTCGCGAAAAAAAAAATTGTAATCGAAAAAGGGAAATTAGTAACGAAACAGAGATTGACTAGCAGTAACGGCAAAGAATTTAAAGATATCTAAAAGTAATCGGGAATATAGTAGTAGTTTAGTAGACAACAAAATTTAAAAATTTAATTGCAAATTCGCTAGCTTTCCCGAGTACTATGGATTTTTTTAGAATTCGTAGTTTTAAGCAGATAAAATGAAATAAATACTTAATTTTTTCCGCAAGCATTAGGGGGTGACGCCCCCCCCCAGCGCTCGCCGCCACTGGTTTCAACATATAAACAATGTACAAGACACATTAAAAAATGTTTTCATTAAGCTACAGAAGCTCTTTATCAGTTTCGGCGTCAACTTTTAGTGACGGGAGAAGTATAAAATACGTAAGTAGAGTATAAATTACGCGAAAAATGCGTAAGTTCCTCTCGAGTTTTCATGTAGGGAAAATCCGGAAGAAGTAGTCGAAGGGGTTGACTTGTAGCACCGCAGTACAAAAAAAAGGAAAAAAATATATCTAGTTAAATATTTCAATTAATCAAAAACATGTATTATATTTTCAATATATACAAATATTAAACTAAGAATTAAGATCAAATTACCTTATCAATAATCATACAAATGAAATACAAAAGATAGCTTGATTAAAGACTATTACACTATGAAAAAGTCAACCTAGAATTGGAATTCCAACATTCAAATGCCTATCTGCCTTGGGAACTGATACGTGTCGCATTAAATCTGGATTTTGTAGCGCCAAACCTCTGCGAAAGCCAATTGTTTGAAAAACTAAAAAATAGGGGAATAAATCCCCAAAATCTTTCAAGATAAGAATCGAGAAAGATGAAAAATGTTTATATCCCAACTACTAAAAAACGTGGAAATCATTACTACACACATTCTAGGTAAGAAATGACTGCCTACGAAACCAGATGTTTCTGCTGTGGCTACTGTCCTCGAGTGGTCATTAATGAACACATCTAAATTCCTTTAATTATTTAGAAAGAATACTAAGTGATGATGACCACTTGGCCACATAGAAGACTTCACACTCTCGCAGGCGGTCAGATAACCATTAATGTTTGTGATGGAGTGTGTTGCACATAGCACGCAGTTTGACATATTTAGTAATCGGCCACTATCGATTGTTGAAATTCGTTTGTGTTATTATGTGAAGTTAACATGTATTATTATCTGTAGTTAATTGGGAATTTATTAAAATCTATTAAACTAGTAGTTCTGTGAACAGTAGACCTCGCTCCCCCCAAATAAAAAAAAATAAAATTTTCTCTTCATCGCACTTTTTAAAAGCTTAGCAAATGTTATTCATTGTGAAGACAGCATTGTTTTTAGAGTAACCGGACATCATAATTTGACTCTCCAGGAGATACACTTGTGTACAAAAGTTTAGCACAATTCTTACGGTGCAACAAATTGGAGGTTAATATGGATAAAATGGTTCACAATCTGCTGCATCAGCAAAACATCTCTAGCTCTTTTACTTCGCTTATCTTTAAGCGGCGTATCGAAATATTTTGAAAAAGATGACGCCAAGAATTCACAGAGAAAAATTTAATCCTTAAATTGGTTATTTAAAAAATATCATCGAGAAAATTTCACTATTAAATGAGCATCAAATTAAAATATTTTTTCCAACTCACCTCGTTCGAACTAAGAAAATGGAACTCAAAATAACTTGGCGATAAATATTACTATTTGGCAAAGAAATATATATAAGCGAAAAGTTGTTGCTATGAAGATCAGACGATTTATAAGGCATGCGAAGTTATCTTGGCGAGATCGCATTTCTTGGCGGGAAGCGTCTGATAATTCCATTTAGGCTTAACAATTACAAGCGAATTTTTAAAATTTTTTAAATTGGCTACTGCGCCATATAGGGTGAAAAAGAAATGGCTTCGATGGTAAATGAGTTTAAATATAAATTTAGAACTAAAAGATAGCCAAAGATTATGAAAATAGGTAACATTTATTTAGCGAAAAGTGGATAACGATACATAGCCATAAGCGAACTGTGTTTATTTACAACTCTGATGTCATTATTTTAATTTTCGGCTGCCCCTCACTCTTTTAAAACCAATTAATATAATATTTATATATAATTGAAATAATTATTTTATAACCGAATTAAAATAAATAGAATAGAAACACATACATCGTTTTCTATTGCTTCAAGAAATATTTCTGCCAAATTTGAAGGAAATCGAACAACGCATTTGGTCGTAAATCGCGTAACAAACATACAGACAGACAAATGAAAAATGCTGGAGTTAAAACGTAGACTTCGCTTCTCTCGGTCAATTTAGAAAGTTTTATGGAAATTTATATTATAATGAACAAGCCATTAAATTACTCGTTTTATGCCGCGTATTTTACGTGCCTGTTACACGTTGTACATGCTTCTTTTCATAGGAGAGAAATGCCATTCGGGACAGCCACATGAAATGGCCGAGGGGTGAAATTCCGTATGTCATAGCCAACACATTTGGTGAGGAACTCTTTTTTCGATTTCAGCTTGATTATTGAACTACTTTTAAATAATGTCGAAACTAGAAGCATTCTTTTTTCGCAGATCGCCAGGAACGGAGCATCATCGCCCGAGCCATAGAGGAGTACCACAAAAGCACTTGCATCCGTTTCTTGCCCAGGAGCAATGAGGTCGATTTTGTCTTCATCACTCGCAGAGAAGGGTAAAAATTTTTGTTTAAATTTTTGAAATATGAATAAGACTCACTGAGTGTAAAATTCCTAAAAAATCGAATTCTTCAGTCCATGTGCTATCAGTTTATGTGATTCCTAAGCAAAACGTTTAGGCCAAATGTTTCTCGAAAATTTCACATTTAGGACTGCAAGATCTCGTATTTTCTCTTAATCGGATTCTGAAGTTTGTACGCATATATCATTTTGGGTGGTCTATAAGCAAAATTTTAAGCCAAATCTCTCGAAAATTCTCGCATAGGAAGGCAAGATCTCATATTTTTTTCCAAGCAATCGGATTCTGGAGTCCATGTGCATATATCAGTTTGGGTGGTCCATAAGCAAAAAGTTTGGGCCAACTGCTCCTCGAAAATTTACCACATAGGAAGGCAAGATCTCATATTCTCCCTAAGTAATCGGATTCGGAGTCAGTGGGGTAGCAACCGGGTGGGGCACAGGAGTATAGATGCTCCGGGCTCCAGTTTTAGGGGGCGCCGTGGCGACAAAATAATAGTGTGTCTATGTAAATTTTTAAAATCAAATGTGGAGAGGGGTGCAAAATAATATCACCATGTTCCGGGCACCATTCACCCTGGCTAAGCCAATGAGGATAAAAAAAAATTACAATATCCCTCGGTTCCACTTATCCTGGCTACGCCACTGAATACTGACTAGACTATGGACAGAGAAGGTTACCTGTTTTAGTGGCGCAGTGACTGGCAGATCAGCTGGGGAATGGATAGACTGGGCGCCACTCTTAGAGGACAATGGAGGCAAAATATAAGTGCGTATTTGTCACACTTTTTAACTTAAATATGGACGGAAAAGAGGATGAGAGGACGAAAAAATGATATTATGCCCCGGACGCTACTTACCCGCGGTACGCCACCGTTCCGAGTTCGGTGTGCATTTGGCAATCTGTGTGGTTCATAGGCAAAAAGTTTAGGTCAACTGCCCTTCGGAAATTTCAAACACAGGAATGGAAAAATTCGTATTTTGATCTTCTTCTTTTTCAGGTGTTTCTCCATGATCGGCAGGGACGGCGGCCAGCAGCTGCTGTCCCTGGGCGATGGCTGCATGTTCGTGGGAATCATCATACATGAATTCATGCACGCCGTTGGTTTCTGGCACGAACAGAGCAGGGCGGACAGGGACAATTACGTCACCATTTTGTGGGAGAATATTCAGGAAGGTGAGGACCGATTGTTTTTTATTGCGTTTTAACTTCCATTAATGTAGAATTTAATTCTGGTATAAAGAGACTATTAACCCTTTATAATGCCGTGGGAATATAGTTCCCACCAAATTCATCAATTTTTAAATGCATTTTTTAAGGTTGATGTAAGATCTCGCCAAATTTTTCGATGAAACAAAAATCTGGATGTTCCAATTTCTTATCTCAAACCATAACGAAGTGTCTTGACTTGGTAATTAATTATTAATTAATAAAATTAATTAGCAAAAAATAATGTCTTCCAATAAGCTATATTAATTCATTTTCTTAAATTAATCTCAATACCAAAGTTATTTTATTATACCTAATGTGACCATTCGTCCAGTTTTTCGGTAGCCTGTTCCGTTTTCCCCAAACACAACTTCGGGATGCCTAAATGTCCCGTTTTCCGAAAGGGAGCAACCCACGATAACAATTTCAAACAAGAAGGCGTCAAAAATCAAAAACTCCTACGGTAATGTTTTATCTAGTAGCCCGGCGATGACGGAGCATGCGCTATATGTGCCACACATAATATGTACTTAAAACTTACATATTATGTAAGTTGGTCAGAAGCCTCCGATCTCGCACTCAGTTCTAACTTCATTACACCGCATGAAGTGACAGAATGAAACACTGGGAATATTTAAAGCGAAAGTCGTTGGGTGGAACTGTTCAAACACTTTCACGCCAATAATTTGAATCATACGAACTTTCGCATAATTATTGAATATATTCTATATCTACCCGGCACTAATTCATCCGTAGAAAGAACATTTTTTTCATATGAATAAGTTGTAGATGCAGTGGCGAATCCAGAATTTGGGTCTGGAAGGGGCTGAGGTCATAAAAATTTTGTATCGGCGTGACGAATGTCACACCTCGTGCTAATGTAAACCAAAACACTTTGACTTTACAGACTTTACTCATCTGACAATAAGAATCATAAATAGCACTACAATACTTTCGATAATGTAATAAAAATACAATGAAATAAGTAGCCAAAATATGTTTTCGACCATGTAAACGCTACAAGTACAAGTGGAATGACTAGAAAAGTAGGGAAATTTTCGGGTCTGTCAAGCCAGAAAGCAATGTTGTCATTTTTTTATTATTTTTTTAAAGAAAGGGAAACTAAGAACAAAGAGTTGTAGTGATTTTAAATAAAATCGAGAATTCTGGTTCAGCTCTGGGAGGGGCTGCAGCCCGATAGCCCCCCTCCTAGATTCGCCACTGTGTAGATGTGCTAGAAAACACAGTTACAAGTCGCAGTTTATAAAGCAACGTTAATTACTAAATTTTAAGAAATCCTGCCAAGAATGTCATTTAAAAAAAAATCAACATCAAATATACTGAAGAAGAAATGTGTTCTTCAGAAAAATCCAAGATCACATGAATTATTTATTTTCACGTGTTTAGAAATTCTCTTTTCATTAATAAATAAAAAAACTGAAGAAATGTGTGCTTTCTTGAATTCAGATAATATTACCTAAAAATTAAAAAAAATGTCCCGTTTTGAGGAGAAAAATAAATGGCCACTTTAATTATACCACTGCTAGACAAAATGGCCTCTAAATTAGTCTATAGTCCGATCAGCATCTTGCTGTTGATGCTGAAACCTGGCCTTCCCACGTTTTCTGTAATTTGTGCGTTTACGACGCATAAGCACACACAGTGAACAAAATATAATCCCGGTATATTAGTCGCGATAAGAATCCCTCTTGATATGATTTTTAAAGTTCCATCGACGACAACCCTAAAAATTATCCTTTCATTTCGCCCCAATTAGCATTTTTACCCTTTGATTCGTCTTTCATCGACGACAACCCTAAAAATTATCCTTTCATTTCGCCCAATTAGCATTTTTACCCTTTCTGATTCGTCTTTTATAATAATTCTTCCTTAATGAAAGGAACGGAAAGTATTCAGATAAAAGTGAGAAAATTAAGCAGATAAGTGGTGTAGTCGTAAATTGAACAGTGCCGGAACGCTTTGAATTAGGTGATATTGTTTGGGGGGGGTAAAAAAGTTGAATGAGTGATAGGGAGATTTTATAGGGTATCTCACAATTTTTTTCTCGTAAAGAAAAAGAAAAAAGCAGTGCCAGAGCAACGTTCCGGCTAGTTAAAAAATTAGTAAGCAATGTCGGAACGGTGTGCCGGCTCCACTACACGCCTGAAGCTGATAAAAGTAAAATAAATCAAAAGAGTCATAGTCTACGATTTCATCGAGAAACCCCTTTGCGAAATGAATATTCCCAAAGTTGTCTGCATATCCTAAGTTTTTGTTTAGTTTGTTGAATTGTTTAGTTAATTAAATCCAGACCCGAATCACTGAAGTATTGCAGCATGATCCGTATAAACAGCACTAAATGACAACTCTCAACCATCTTGGCCCATGAAGTATTTTATATGTACGATATTAGAGGAAAATGAAGAATCCAGAAGTTCACTTTGCTGACAGGCCTTTGAGGCTAGATGAGCTACTGAATTTACAAACATGTGTTTTTTAGGTCAGACACACAACTTCGCCAAGTACACGGACGGACGCCTCCACCATTTGAATGAAGCGTACGACTACAGTTCCATCATGCATTACGGAACATACGATTTCACCAAGTACCGCAACAGGCCCACCATCCTACCGTTACAGAGAAACGTGATGATTGGCCAGCGATCAGGATTCAGCCAAACCGACCTCAGGAAGATCAACAAGTTGTACCAGTGTGGATCATTGCGCAAAGGTGAGTATCGTGCAATGTTAAGTTTTTAGAAAGATGGAAACCAATTTCTTTGGCATTCGCTATATAAAAAAAAAAGTTTAACTAAGAGGATTCTCAGTTCCATTATCTTCTATGGGATTCAAGAAATAAAAATTAAGCATATAAAATCAGTGTAAAAAATAGATTTACTCTTCACTCATGATATTAAGCATTAATTGAATGTGGAATTCCGTTCAATAAACAAAATGCCCACGGAAGGGTTACTTTTAAGGGGTAAATAAATCGGTTTTATGTCTAGGGGATTTAAGGGTTTTTATTACATTAAATTTAGAACAAAATATTACATAAAATAAACAAGTAGGCTTCAAGTTAAATACAAAACATTTATTTAAATGCTATAGACAGAATTTACAGGGGGGAAAGAGATATGTACATAGAAAGTTTACGAGAGTGTTGAGAATTTACATGAAGTCATATTTAGCTAATGGAGCTAGATTAGGACTAACGAAGGATAGATGTTACGGGTTAAGAATATTACGGTATTAGAGATTTACAGAGTCATAAGGAAAGTGAGATGGGACATAGTTACCATAGTGGAAAGATCGGTGGCTTAACTGCGCCAAGACTGATCTGACTTACAACAGAGGGATTGAGAGAGATTTGAGCTTGGAAACTATCTGCGGTGCGCTGTGCTGCTCTCATCATGCAGTCTAGTTTTGTTGGGAAAAAAGAGGGCGCTGCTCGTAGTTCGTACAGAGCAGAACTCTGGCTCCATCTATCGCCAAAAAATTAATCTAGCTCTTACATCCTTCTTTATACAGTGATTAAATTATTCTTTACGGGTAATATCCTACATGTATGACACTTGTCTGCATATATTTTTCGTTAAGTTGTGGTGCATAATTTAGAGTTCTAGAGCTGTCTTTTTGACTAATTCATCAATATTTTTATTTCTGATTCTAACCTATCGCAATTTTTGCTTTCATAGAAATGTGTGAGGACACAGATAGCCAGTGCAGAGGATGGGCTGAACTCGGAGAGTGCAAAAAGAATCCCAAATGGATGCTCATCAACTGCAGAAGGTCTTGCAATCAATGCCGTAAGTACAAATCTACTAAATGTGCAATGCTGGCTTGACCGCTGGAGTAACATATTTGCAGCTCCTGCTGCGTTTTTTTTTTCATTTTTCGTAACATTTAAGAGATTTTTCCATCCTGACAGTTCAATGATATGGTACAAATACAAGTCACACCATTGTTCAATGATATGGTACAAATACAAGTCACACCATTATTCAATGATATGGTACAAAAACAAGTCACATTGTTCAATGATATGGTATAAATACAAATCACACCTTTGTGTGACTTGTATTTGTGCCATCTCATTGAACACATTGAATTGTGAGCGACAGATTTTGTAATCGCACTATAATGAAATAAATCAACTATTGTTCCATGAAACATCAATGGAAGGAGAAGCTGAAAACCAGCAATACTTGGTTTATACTGATTACATATCCAAACATCTCCAAACTGTACTATCAACGATAGTAGCATTTGTTGGGAGAGCCTGGCTAGTGATCAATAATCTCCAATCCATAGGCTTGCTGGAAATAGTTGATAACTTTGACTTATTAATACTGTGCCAAGGAAGTGGGGGAAAAAAGAAATTAAGAAAAAATAAATGAAAAGTGTGCAGGAGTTATTTAATAAAAAAAAATGTGCGTTGGTGGTTATAAGGAGGAGAAGTGATTAGAATTCTGATAAATAGCACTTTTAAGGTGGTTAGGAGTAAGAGAAAAAAATATCTTTATTTCTTTTAACTGTACTATAAAACTGCGCGTATTGCGCATGACAAAACGGTATTCAAAAAATATCACCCGACCTGGCAGGAAGCTTTGCGGTGCATCTGCATGACTGGGTCATCGCGACAGCAACACGGGTGCTGTGGTCCGTACCGTGCACCAACCCCTACCGTAGGAGGTACATGCCATCATCGAGATGTGGCCAACACAACCATACCACCATTACTATATCCACCAGGGAAGAGAAACCCTGCTAACTTATCCGGTGGCTCCTCATCCACATGACAAAACGGAATATAATCAGAGCGAAAATGACATTTCCCCCCTTCCCAGCTGTGCTGCAAAAGTTGCAAATCACGAATGGGGAAAACACAAATGGCACAGTGCAAGCTTGTCGTCTGTCGCCTCTTCTTTATTTCCCCCCTCTCAATTTTTAAAAGCATGTGTGAGGAGATTTATTTATTATTATCCTCTCAAAGGAACATTTCCACGTCAGAACTTTTTAAATTATGGATTCATCTTTCAGCTAAAGATATTATAACGCATTATTCACAGGGGAAAGTTTTAGTTTAGTTTTAGTTATATTAACGTCCCGTTTTTGAAGCAACACGAGGGCTATTTTGGGACGGACCTCGTAATTTTGAACCTCGGTCAGATGACGAGGACGACACTTGAGCTGGCACCCTCTCTCCAATCTTCGACACCCCATCAACGGGAGACTTTTGCCCCCGACGTATGATTTGACGTGCAACAGGCCCTACACACGGTGGATCGTCAATGGATTCGGGTTTCGAGCCTGGAACCCTCCGGTCCCGAGGCGTTACCACCAGGCCACCGCGACCTTACCACCAAGTCATCGCGGCCTCACAGGGGAAAGAAAGTACATTAAGATATAAGGGTAAATTTTCAGACCAATCCATGTTTGATTGGGGTTGATGCAAATCTAATTAAATGTGTTAATACTAATCTAAATATAATTTTATTTTAATGTAACTAAATTGAACATAAAGCAAGTGTTCCTAATTTAATTTTTCTAAAATGGTGAAAATTTAGCATTTAGCGTTTAAATTAAAAAATTTGGATGGTGAAGAAGGTGTCAGGGCACTTCCTTTGGGAAGCTTTCGTTTCAATGTGTGGGAAATGCTTTTTGTTCCACTGCTCGTTTCTGAGCTAACTGCGCTTTCTGATGAGCTTCCATTAATCAAAAAGTACAAAAAGTAAGTCTCAGCTATATTTAATGAACTGACATTAAACAATCCTTTGATAATATCCTAAAACATTAATTTTTTAGGTCTCTACAATAAGAATGACAAAATTCGACATTTTTATAATGAAACAAGATCTAGTAGAAATAAAAAAAAAGAAAACTCAAAAAGAATTATTAGGTAGTTATGTTAGTTACTTTCTGACGAGCCACCATTAATCAAAAAGTGCTTAACGATCTCAGCAATATTTAATGTACTGATATTAAACAATCCTTTGATAAAATCCTAAAACATTAATTTTTAAGGTCTCTACAATAAGAAATGACAAAATTCGACATTTTTATAATGAAACAAAGATCTAGTGGGAATAAAAAAAAAACTCAAAAAGAACTATTATATAGTTATTTTTTGTTACTAACATACTACGTTGGTTATATTTTGTTAATAGATTGGTAAATCTCTTGATTGGTCCTATTCTATTTCAGGAATGCTGTTGGAATCCACAGAGGGAACAAACGCGACTCTTCTTACCTGAGTTATGGCCGACCGTTTTCATCATCAACAGAGCTTGTTTCAGAATTTTTTTACTAAAATTTCATTGACACTCATAAATTTTATAATTTAATAAAGCATATGTATTTGAAAATCTGACTGTTTCTTTATATTGAATCACAAGTCAACAAGCATTTCAATTTTTTTTTTAAATCTCAATTTTGGTTGGTACTAAATAAAAAAAATTCATTTCCGCCATGTTTAATATAATCTTACAGTATATATAACAAATAATATTATGGTATTTAATATTCATGCAACAGTATCTAATATAAAAGCCAGCGGGAGTGGTCTCCCCTAAATTTTCTCGTATACTTCCTAACACATGTGGAGAAAAAATAATCCAAACTGCAGTAAAACACACCAAGCATCCCTAACACAGGTAGAGAAAAAATAAGGCAAACGGCATAAAACGAGTTTCCTTTGGCCTGCGCCAAGGCGAAAGGCGGATTCTCACCAATATGCAAATGGCCTTGCTTAATGTAAAGAAAATCGTTATGCGATTTGAACTCTTTTTTTTTTCAACCAATTGAAACGAAAATTGGGAACGGGTCTACAATTAGGATTAGAAGTCTACATACTAAATTTCATGTATATAAGTCGTTGCGTTTAGCAGTTATGGTGCTCGCGCGGACGCATGCAATTATACAGACCGACAGACAGTGAACCCCTCGATTGATTTGCCCCAAATTTTGATATAAACCCACATTCCTGATGATAAAACTGTGTACCAAGTTTTACTCATTTAGCTGTTTAAGTTTTTGAATTATTGTGCTCACATGAACACGGACACATAGACAGACTGACTTTCCGTTGACGGATTTTGTCCAAAATTTGATAAAAACCTATAAATTATGTGTAAAGATCACATACCAAATTTCATCCCCGTAGCTCTGATAGTTTTCGAGTTATCGTGTTCACAGACAGACTTAATTCCAAAATTGTGTTTTTCGGACTCAGGGAGGTCTAAAACGTGGGGATTCGTCAAAATCTCGAGTTCGAATTTTTTGACGATTACAATACTTTCTCTTTGTATACTTCGTATACGAGAAAGTAAAAAAAATGCCTACAAGATTTTCTTACACCATTCTTTCACTCCTTTGTGCAATCCCTGGTGGATGCTTTTGGTGTCGATGGATTCATTAGACCTTCATCATCACCGCTGAATGAACTATCAGGCAAGGTCAAATTTTTATGCTAAGTCTACGGACGGAAATGTCGTCTTCGTTCATATCAAGTAGAGTTTGTGTGCTAGAGTATACAGAAACGGATCTTTTAGGTAAAACGCAAATCAAATGAGAAACGCTGTTGGCCGTAGCTTTAAAGGCAACAAAGGAAAAGCAGAAGTGACTATATAAAGTTTATTTCAGTAAGCATCTATTACATACAAAGCAGTATATTTAAGCATTAGGCCCGGTACACACGACTTATTTGTGTCGGTTAAGTCATTAGCGGCAAAATGCAGGAGAAGCGATTAGTGGCTTGAAATGCATTGAGAGCAGTTGGTTATTACACACGTACCTCCCGCAGAGAAAGAATGTGCTAATGATTTGTCCGACACATTTGTTTAGCACTTTCCCTTCAAATCGGAACAGAACCGCAGATATGTGTGTATTATCCAACAGTTGTCAATGCACTTCAAGGCGCTGATGGCTTCTCCGGCAGTTTGTGTCGATAATCACTTGCTCGACACAAATTGCATGCGTGTACCGGACCTTAGAAGAAAAATGGCCATCCTTGGCATTATAAACCAACGGCCCGCTGTGTGGAAAAGCGTTATCCGCCGAGCAATCATACAGCAGGAAAAATAGCTTACTTGTTTCCCTCTTTTTCATCCCTGCTTATTTTCTTTATAGCTGTCCCGTTACCGTTTGACAATAATAAGGTTCTCATGACGACAATTTTTTGTGTCGTGTGGAGATAGGACAGTGTGTAAGCTTCAACTCTCTTCTTCGTTCCACTGAAAGGATTTAATCGCAAGGCATTTTGTTTGCGACCGAACTGTGCAAAAGGCATAACTCAGAGAGCCTGTTTACGGCTGCAGGCACGTCACACGAATTATATAAATTTGATTTATTTAAATCATTTAATTTTTTGAACCCATTACTCATCATGTATGAAGAAGGACGTGGCATGAAGTTTCTGTTTTGTTTATTTACATTAAAATGCGGTAACTACGTAATTCCGGTGTAATTCTAGGTTAATGGAATCTTCAAAGCGGTAGTCCAAGGGGTCTATTCTGGTACCTCCGCCCGGGGGGGGGGGGGGGCGGCACTTTTCCCGTTGTTACCGGGCGGAAAAAGTGACGTCTCCGAACCCAACCGGGGTACCAGAATAGACCTGCAGAAGCCATGCAAATAAAGTCAAGGTTTTAATGTAAGTAAACAAAACAGAAAATTCGTCCATAATGTAATTGCGACAATGGTTACTTGAGAGTAATGATTGCGACGTCCTGTAAAATGACTACATTAACAAAATTTGCAAATCAGTTACAAAAATAGATACACTGTTTAGGAAAGTGATCAGAGTACAGAGCAAACAGCGTAGGAGTTTTATAATATTTTAACAACTATGGGAAAATTTTATTCATTAACCACTACGCTAATTTAGGATCTTTAATTGTAGTAAGTATTGATGAAAGCAGAAAATATCGATTTTTCTTTTTCACATCAATCATTCAAGCAAAGTTCGCCATGTGCGAAATTTCAAATTGATATTCAAACACCTCTGTCCTACACGGGTTTGCTCCAAAGAATTTCTTGGAGTCTACAGAATTTACGAGCCTTTCTTCAATAGCTGACATTTATTAACTGCGATTTTGTGAAAGTGGGGGGAAGACAAAACAGCCGCTGTAGCTAAAATTTCCTGGACAGGTCACCCATTTCAAATCAAATGGAGAGCACCGTGTGTATTGAAATGAACGAATCTGATTCTGAAAATGTACCGACTGTTGAAGAGATAGAATGGATGAAATTAAAAAAAGCTCATTTCGAAGGAGGGTACATTGATGGTAAATATATAGGCAGTGAAACAACGAAAGAGAGCGGCGAAGAGCTCGGGTACGTTACAGGCTTCGAAGATTCGTTTAATTACACGTTTGCTATAGCGATAGGTTTACTAGGAGTAAATCAGTACATATTAAGAAAGACTGAGTCGCCGTTACTTACCCGTGCAAAGGAAATAAAAATTTCACTTGACACCTTCAACAAGAAATACAATGCTATGAGGATGAAAGAAGTGGAATGCAGCAGTGAAAAATTTCAGGAGGAAAGCAATGATGATCCTACAGTTGAATTGTTGCATGACGAAAATTCAAATCTGTCATCTGTCTCTACCGAAAATGGAAGAGATATTGAGTCTTGCCAGTGTAAACATAACTCTAATAGGGAGTATGTGACACATGAAGATTTGTGTCGGCTGAAATTGGAAGTATTAGATTTTCTAAATGCATGTAATCAACCTTTAATTTTTGAACAAATGACTCGTGGTAAGTAATCTTCAAATATAGATTTTGTAAAAATTAATTTTTATATGGAAATCAATATTCCATTTTACTCATAGTATATTGGTTGGCCTCGGATTTCTTCTTTAGTGGCTATTACAAAGAATTATCAGTAGTCTTAAAAATTAAGAAGTACTTATTTCATCGATACATTTGCTGATGGTGTAAACTTGATTTTGAACCCCCTGTTAGTGGGTTGTTCCAGGTCAAATCAATGCAATTTTAAAACGGTATTTACCTCATCATCTCGGATTTTCATGAAATTTTGCTCAAGTGCACTCCCAGTGGCAGAATACTTTTCAACAGTTTGCATTGGAGGTTGGGTCTCTTAAAAATAGTCTGCAGAAGTGCGCGATTATAAATATTTTGCTTTCTTTTTTTAAATACTTATAGCATCAACTATTGAAATATGACAAATATAAATTAAAAACCATATAACATCTTTATTATTGGTATAATATAATTGTATAAATTAATAAACAAAAGCATTTGAAGATTAATCTTTTCTTTGGGAAGATAATTAACAATAATGAAGTATCAAGTTGTTTCAGAAGTAATATTAAGCATGCTACACAAATACTTATGCAGAAAATTATATTTGGGAACTTTTCCATTTTAGACACAGCACTTGGTGTCTGTTTTCGTGATTTTTTTCAAAACAATACATTACTAGCTCGTATAAATGAAATATTCTTCAATATGTTAGATGTTATTTAAAAATGTATGCCTTCTGTTTATTGTAAAAAAAAAAGTTTGTTAAATGTCTTTCTTGTATGTTTTTAATTTAAAATGCAATAAATAATTGCTTTTTTACGAAACAAAAACCTTGAAACTTATTAGCACGTTTATCCCGATATGTATTTGAATAGTTTGTATGCAAACTGATAAATTGTTCTGCAACTAAGCATATATAAGATTTCATAGTATCATTGTTTATTATTCAAAACAAGGAAGAACAGAGCTGTCGTCCTCTAAATTCTTCATACAACTTTTGATTTTATGGAATTTTGCATTTGCACATTTTGAAAGTGTGAATAATAATGAATTTCATATTTCTTAACTAATGCTTAAACGTTTAAAATTGGGGCAATCTTGGCTTAAACTCTGTTCCTCGTCTTTATCAATTTCAGAATGATTTTTTTCATGCCGAAGAAGTCAGGCATAAAATTGTGATAAAGCAGAAGCTGTAGCAAATGAGCAGGGCAGAGCATAAAAACAGACCAATAATGCATAAAAGGTATTTATTATAAAGTCAGTCGATCTCACCCCACAGGGCATCTGGACACATAGTCCGTCAGTACAGATACAGAAAAAGAGTAAAGAGGGAATAATCCATTCTCACACAAAAGCAACACGCACACACACACACATATATATATATATGAGAAATTAACATAAGAGAAACGCCAATCACTCATCGAAATCTACATGAGCTCCGTGGTGCACTAGAGCACTGAAAATTCGAACCCGATCTCAAAGGACCAAGAGATAGTATGCGGCAGGGTTGCATCACAGAATTTGTTCTTTTTTCGCTCCCATTTTTAAGAAATGATTGAATTGCAGCCGTAGATATCGATCGAAACTTCGGAGGTTTATTTTCATGCTGGCGTAAATAATGTTGCTTTAAGTTTTTTCGTAATAATGTAGCATCACAATCAAAACAACGAATTTTATCTACATAGGCAGCCATCTCAAAGTAAAAACCACGTGTTATTTCCAGAAACCAAAAGCTCAGTGCCAGAAATGAAGCACGTAGAAAACATCGGCCGTGACCAATACCAATATGAGGCACTTAGCGTACTTCAAGGAAAAAATGCAGTCACTATGTCAACTAGGGAAGCCCATATTCAGCATAGTAAAGAAAGAAGGGGGGGGGGAACGATAATTTCGGGAGGGCGAGAGGATTGCATATTTTAGCAATGTGCGTTATATAATAATTATTAAGTTCTTTTGAAAGTGTGATTAATAACTTTGATATTTTTCATGATGGGATTTATTTTATGAGCACATGATAAACTTTATTACAAAATAGTCTGCAGACACTGTCCAAAATCTGCGACATACGACGCAGCGTCGCGGTGATTCTGCCACTGGGGGTGCACTATTCATGTAGATTTGGAAAAATACCAAATTTCATTGAGATGTGTCAACTTGTTTTTGAATTATCGCTATGAAAACTTTTCAAAAATTGTGAATGGAAATTTTTTGAATTGTTCTAGGAGCTCTCTTAATTGAGCTAGAGATAGATCTGTCATTTCACATCATAAGTCATCATTGCAGAGCATGGCAATGACAAACACAAAAGGAAGTTAAATGGGTAAATTATGCTCCTGGAAGCACACTATAGTGAGCACTTAATATCTGAAGATTGTAATACGTATATATATATAAAAACAAATAGAGCAAACTTCTTCCTGAAAATGGTGAACAATTATTATTCTGGCATCATAGTTTTAAGTTTTATAATGATAAATGATATGCAACATTATTAAATACACTTATGTGCAATGCAACTTAAAATGGGGTAAATGGTTTACTGGATAGAAATTTTGCTATACTTTTTATTAAATACGTTTAAAAGTTCATTTAAAAAAATTATTATAAATTTATTCAGCCGAATATCTGTTTAGTATTCGGCCAAAGGGCTGAATATTCGTCGCATTCCTAATGTAAATCATTTGCAAAATATAAATTTGAAATGATAATGGTTTAATTGCTAAAATAATTTAAAACTGAAGCTTGTTTTCATTAATTCCCTGTATTCAGCTGAATAATCTAAGAAGGCTAATATTTATTACTCTGAAAATAAATATGAATTCTAACCTGAAGAAAGAATACAATAATGAGTCTTAAAACAATTAAATCGTACAGACTTGTAATCTGCTTTCAATATTTATAAGCTCATACTTCAAAAACTTTGAGTTCATATTTTTTAGCTTTACTTTATAGACTTTACTTTTATAGAAGTCTGTAAAAAGTAGTTCTGGTACAACAGTCATATTTTACTAAATGTGCATTGGTTTTGTGGAGATATTGAGCCTGTTTATGCAGGTTGCAACAAGTTGAATCGGGTGCAGACTTGCTCCAGCATTGATGCTTGCATCAGACGGTTTACATCTTCATTACAAATTACATTACAATTATTGCTATCAGCACTTCTTTATGGACTAACAGAATTATCAGAAATCAGATTACATGTGAGAATTTGTCATAAATTAGTTGAAAATTTCTTATATTTATTGAGTCTCTAATTCCTCTCTTTTTGAACATAGACTCTTGAATCAAAATATTTATGCTTTAAAAGTTAATTGTTTTCTATGATGTTTTTTATATGCTCATGTGCTTTCATTAAAATATTCTTTAGAAACTTAGAAAACATTAGAAAAAATATTATTGTAACAATATCTAGTGTAAAATTACAATGCAATATGGTAAAACATCCTTTCAAATAAAATGAATGCACTTTATCTTTGGATTGAATATTATAGTTAAATTAGCGTAGGAAAATCCAGATTTCAATCTCATGTCCGGACTGGTGTGCGGATCTTAAAAATGTCCGGATTAATGCAAGTGAGTGTGAAAAGAGAGAAATTTGGTTTCAATTGAGAAAACCCAACATATTAAAAAAAGGCTGACTTTGTTCTGCCAATAAAAGAAAATTCGTTGTTTACGATATTTACATCCCATCGTTGATGAGAAAGTGAGTGAGGCCCCCTCACCCAGGTTCCAATTCAAACTAAAAATTAAAAGCTTTGACAGTTTTGATTTAATTCTGTATTTCATTACTATAATTTTGAATTGCCTAACATTGATAAAAATTGTATGTTCTTTGCATTCTGACTCTTAATTTTTTTTTAACTTCCTTAAAACTTTGTGCTAGTGTTATTATGAAAGAGGGTCGTAGGCAGCTCTTAAAATTTTAAACAATACTTTGACCCCCCACTCTAAGACCTTTTGCCTCCCTCCCCTTATGGTAACCCTATATTATAAAAGTCATAGTTTCTATGTATGAGTAGATGATGTACGCATTCAGTACAATTCATATTGATTGTTGTTTTGTATTTGTTATGTGAATGGCAAAGTAAAAAATTCCTAGATTAAACTGGGAGTCCTGGTTTTCAAACAGTTTGTTTGAGCTTGTATTCGTTCTTCCTTTGCATCTAGAGTATCCTGGGTAGTTTTTAAGAATCTGTCACTTTATTTTAGTGTAGAGAAAATTTGTCAAGAAACAACTAAATTCTTCTCTAACACTAATTTTAAAAATTAGGAATTTTTTAGAATGATAAATTTTGGGATGATTTTTTATTTACTGTTGTATTCTGAATATTTAGAAATAGTTTCAGAATCATGCAATATATTTTTTGATAAAGTTATACAATTTATAAGTTATACTAATTTTTTTGGAATGTGCATTGTTTAATTTTGTTATTCTTCACTAGTTCAATGTATTAAAAAACTTAGAGCAGGGTCCTTGCATTTTTTTTCTTTTTTTGCATAGCTTATAGGTTATTGCTTATTGTCATAAAATGAAGCTACTAGCATTACTTGCCTATAAAGTCATAGAAATTAATATTCTGTTATAATAATTTGTGATATTAAAATGTAGCCTAATGATGCAGGTCTAGAATTATGTACGCTATCACTTCCTATTCATTAAAATACAAAACTTTGCATTATTGTTCTATAGTTTCATCAGTCTATTTGTATCTTCTTCACATAAGGATTATTAATTCAAAGAAAAAGACATTTGTTTTAGTTTAAGGGATAAAAAAAATTCTGTTTAAAAATTTAACTTTCATATTGCACATAAGAAAATTACAATATAGTTCTTTTCTATGATGTTAATGAGTAGTATAATTTATGATTGTATGAAATAAAACAATGTTTATTTAAGATAAGTATTCAAATTATATTTAGATCAAAAGATCTTTCTACTAAAATTTAATTTACTATTTTTAAAGTACATCAAAAGATAATTTCTTCTTATGTAATATTTTACACTTTGTTTGATATTTCTTGTAGTTTTCAAGACTTGGATCAACTGCTGCTAGAATCCAATTTATAATCAGAATCATCCTGATCTTTTCTATTCCAAGGATTATTATGTGAATCGCCTAAAAGGAAAATGAAATGTAAAGGTAACTTGTTTGAGATTTTTTTGTTATCCTTTTGTATATGCTTAAAAAAACACTTAAACATTTTAAAATATATACTTTTCATATTAATTAATATTTAAATATCACTCAATGTTCATTGAGAATTTGGAAAATCGTTAATGACATAGGGCAAACTAATCATCTCTTCTCTTGTTTTATTTTCCTGTTCAGTTTATAAGGGCAGGAGGGTATTTATTTATTCATTACATTTCCTTTTATTATTCATTCAAAGAAACATTTCCCATGTAGTAATATTTTTGACTTTTAAATTATGAATTAATCATTCAGCTAAAGTTAAATCTTTATTCACAGGGAAAAATACTATAATCAGGGGTGTGTGAGACTGAGAATTTCATTCAATTTTTTTTTTTCCACGAGAAATTTAGCAAATGTAAACCATCTTTAAAACAGTACGTTTTTTGTCAGCCTTGTTAAGAGCATTCCAGTACTGAACACTACTGTATTTTCAACTTATTAACCACTGACTATAATATATTAGCGTAAATCTTCAGACCTACTCTCTATACTGCTTGGAGCAAAGACAAACTGTGTTAATTCTAATCTAAGTATAATTTTATTTTCAGTAACTAATTGGGCAGAAAAGTTCCTTTTCTAGATTTATATTCAAAATTTAATTATAGAACAGGTTCTCGTTAATAAATTTTATAAAATTTTTAATAAGTTCTCTGATGAACTTGACAGTTCAACTCTTGGTGCTTTTAATTGAAGTGTTTACAGCTTTTAAATAAATGTTTTTATTTTGCCTTTTACAATCTTTAGATTTTAGGCGTTTGATTTTTCGTGTTCTTATGTATTATCCATTTTTTATTTTTTTTATAGGTTGAATTTTGTACTTTTTTTTTTTTTTTTTGGCAGCTGTTGTTCTATTTATCTAAGTGCTGCAATTTATTTTAACTCAAGTGTGTATTTTCGTCTTTAATTTTAAACTCTGGTGTGTTTTTAAATATTCGATTGCTAGTGTGTTTGACTTTTTAACCTTGACCTTTTGAAATAGGTCTTTAATTTTTTAAAAAAAAAATACGATTTTAGAATCAGTGTGTTTTAATGTGTGATTAGCATTTTGTTTTTTAATTATTTATGCATTTGCAAAATTTTATGATTTTGTTGTACTTCTCTGTACTTCTTTTTTTTTTTCTAGTAAATGGGTTTTCTCTGTAGTGTGCTTTTCTTTAAATAAATATATCAAGTCTTCCTCTTTTAATTTTACTAAATTGCTTAAAATTTAGTTTTTTAAAGAACAACATACCTATACTCAATTTCAAATTTTCAACAAGGAGAAAAAAATTGTATTTTAACATGTGTCTTTGTTTCATATTTGAAAGAAAAAAAATCAAAAATTTGTTATTGTTGAAAAATATTCAACTTTTTTTATTCATATAAAATTTGAAAAATTGAAATTAGATAGTGTTACTGTTAAAGATATTTAGCAACAGGAAAGAAACTGATGAGTGAACATGTGCAGGGTACTTCTTTTCAGCGCATTCATTTCAAGCTTTGAGAAATGTCTTTTGCACCTCTGATCCTTGAGCTAATGGCACATTCTGATGGCCACCATTGATGAATAATGTATTAACAACAATCTCGACAATATTTAGTATTCTAAGATTACATTTGGTTTGATGAAATCTAGCAACGTATATTTTTTAGATCTCCAGAAAAAAAAAATTAAATAATATAATGAAACAGATCTAATAGAAATTTAAAATAAAAAGTATTAATTTGTTTGTTTATGTTATTTCATTAATGATCTTTGTAAATCTCTTGATTGGCATTATTCTGTTTCAAGAGATAATGCTGGAATCCCTAAGGAAAAGTATGATTTTCTCGCCTGAGTTATGACAAACCGTTTTCATCATCAGTCTATTCACTTATTTCATAATTTTGCTACAAATAATTTGACTTTCATAAATTTTGCTTTAATAAAGCGTAAATTTAAAAATCGACTGTTTTCTTTCGATTTGAATCCACAAGTCGACCAGCGTTTACTATTTTTTATCTCAATTTTGCATGGTGCTAGGTACAAAAGTACATTTTCAAGAGTTTATTACGCCCTTACAGTATATAACAGATAATATTTAATACTCATGTAGCAGTGTCTACATAAGAAGCCTAAAGCTTTTTTTTCTTTGCATTATCCCTTTCAGTGTCATTAGGTCCTTACTACCTCCGTAGCATTTATTACATTGGTGAATTCTCAGGTGAGGTCAAACTTTTTTATATTAAGTCTACAGGAAACTTCGTCTTTGTTCCATATCAACCTGCTAGAGATCAAGGCGTTGCTAAGCGACCACCGAGACCATAAAACACAATTTAATATTTCCAAAATTCACTTTGAGCCCTCAGATGGAGCTGTATTCATGAAAATGTAGTTTATCCTTAAGTTTTGTTGAGTTAAAATGATTAGTAATTAATGTCACTGTTATTTCAAATATTTCATGTTCTGTACTGCGAACTATCAGGTTGATCAGTAATAATGATTGATTTGCTGAACATTATCTATGTAATCAATTTTCTTTGATTTATTTATATTACTTACAGTAACCAGCTGGTTCATCCATCATATTAATGGTATCAATTTAGTTATTGTCAATCAACTTTACAAAATCAACTTATTTAACTTGTTAGGCTGAAAGTTATTTGCTACAAAAGAAAATTTACTAAAAATGAAAAATGAAAATAAATAATAAAGTCAGATGTAGTATATCTAAAAGAGAAGATTATAAAATTAAAACAAATTCGTTTTTTCTTCAAAAGGCACTTGTGTCTGGTTTTAAAGAACTGGTTCAGTATCTAACAAAGTAATCTGCCATCATATTCACATTCCAGTGTCCTTTTATATTGCTTTCCGTATCATTTTATTACTTGGAGTATCTCATCCTTTGCACACTCAACATCAAGGCTTCAGGAAAATATTTAAGATGGGACTGCAAAAGGGTATTTTAAGATCATATTACAACCAGTTCTTCAAAGTCTTGCTTTTTCCACTATCATTATAGAGTTGTGGATCCTTGTAATTTCCTAAAAGTTTCTTAGTGACATCTTTGATATCCATGCCTTTTCTCGATCGATTTAATTTTTCTCTCAAATCTTTAATCCTTCGTTAACCCTACAGTCGATTAAGAAATAAAGAGTTAGACTTTGCAAAGGATATCTCAAAAATGTAATTTCAGGCCTGTAGCTGAAAAATTAAAGAATTATCTCATGTCCGGCATCCGGACAATAGATATAGTTCAACTGAAAAAGACGAAGAATCACAAATTTCACTTTAAAATGGTTGTATGATAATAAAAATATTGTAGAAGCCTTTGAAATCGTAAACCAGCAGGAGTGGCCTCCCGAAACTTTCTTGCATGATCAAGTATAAATGTAGGGTGGGTAAACACACCCAGTGGGTAGATATTTTTTTGGGTATTTGATCAAGACCTGGTTATGCGGGAAAAATTATGAATGGTGATTTCAGAAATTTATGAATTCCCCAAAACTTAATCTGTGCAAAAAAAAAATTGATTCGTCAAAATCTCGAGTTCGTTTTTTTTTTTTGACGATTACAATACTTTCTCTTCGTATACGAGAAAGTAAAAATGAAAATAACCACTCTCAATCGTTCCATTCAGATTATTACTAGAAAAAGGAGATCGAAACAAAAGATCACCGGTAACAGTTAAAAGTGCACGCACAAGTACTAGCACACCTGCAGAATTGCACGCCCGCCGGTGAGCGCTTGCCCTCCCCTTCGGCGAAGATTAAGACTTTCGTTGTAAAATCTTTAACCATTTTCAGGATGTGTGGAGAGCTGGGTATCAAGAATCGAATAATTTTAATTCCATCTTATAAGTTACGCCAAACGGTCGAGATAAGTGATTTTTCGTCCGAATTTGAACACTGATTAACGTTTAAGTCAACAGAATGACCGACATCTGTTTCACTTGTTGTCCGGCCTGGATTCATACCACATTTGACTTCAGACAAATTAATCAGATGTCGCTTTATGCCGATTGTTTTCGGTCGGCTGGCTAAGGATCAGAGACAACAACGGCTTAAGCCTTGTTCCAACCACAGAGAAAAAAAGAAGGGTCTCACTCCATATGACCTCAGTCCAGCAGCTTTTACGTATTACATCTCACATAGCCGAGACAGTTTCGATAGCTGTGCGCAGACTAAGGGACTTAACAAGAATCGTCGCGTGACGTCACTGCGACGCATTGTAAACAAAACCAATCCCTTTCGTCCTGACTAACCGATTATAGGCAATAGAAATAGGCTTTATTCGATATTTAACTCGTTTTCAACGATAATTAAATTAGATGCAGTATTTTATATATTTGTTAAATTTGACTGTTTTAATAATAATGTCGTTTTGTATTGTTTATATAATTATTCTAATCACTAAGAACTTTTTTTTCTCATTAAATTAAGCCTTTTCTTTAATACAGAAATTAAAAGTAAATATTAAAAACATCCATTCAAATTAAAAAAAAAGTTGAATTGCCCTATTTGAAGGGTAGCAGAATCATTATTCAGTGGATATAGAAGCATTTGAGGGAGTTAAACTATTTTTCATATTAATTTTCATTTATTCTTTCAAGCGAAAAAATTCATTTCAGATCATAAAATGTTTTTACTAACCAACAGGAAATAATTTTATTAATTTAGCTATATATACCATCTCTTTTGCAGAATATGTAAAACTTCAATGAAAAATTACTTTTTTGAAGAATTCACTTCATCTTTCAAGATACGAATATTGATAAAATGTAATTTCTCAAGAAATTCACTTGTGCTTTCACTTAAACTCTATAGCTAATTTGTTTTAATTAATATTATACTTTTCAAGAATACTTCAAAAATTAACAATAAATTCACAATTCTCTTGTTCCAAGATTTAAAACTAATAGAATTTATTTTCATAAAGAAAATTCAATTTTTTTAAAAAAACTACAGGATAATAAAATTTTTTGATTAAGTTAATATTATACCATCTCTTTTGATACTGTTAAACTTAAAAATATTTATTTTTCAATAATACACATTAGGAATTTTCAACCCTAGAAAACAAATTAAGAATACATTCATTGATTTTTGTATACATGTTATAATACAAATAAATGCAGAAAAACCCAAAATATAATGTCAATTTTATTGAACAAAAACAATAAATTACACAACATTGTAATACATAACATTGCTAACAAACACTGCCTAGAAACAGATTTTTGTTATATATAGTATAAAAATATTCAAGATAAGGGAGTGTAATTTTTAAAAATCAATAGCTGGAATGCTAATACTAACATTTCTAACAAAACACTGCCTAGAAACTAGATTTATTTGTTATATATAGTATAAAAAAAAGATCAATAGCTGGATTAAGGTTAGGTTATATTAACATCCCGTTTTGAAGAACTGAGGCTATTTGGGATGGACCTCGTAATTCGAACCACAGTCAGATGCGAGGACGACACCCCTGTGAGCTGGCACCCCTCTCAAAACTTCGGCGCAAGCACCAACGGGAGGGCGTTTGGACAACATGCATATGATTTGGCGGTGGGTCCATACACATGAATCTTCATGGAATCGGGGTTTCAGGCCTGCACCCACTGGTCCCGAGGTCGAGACCTTGCCACTGAGGCCACTGCAGGCCCCAGTCAATGGCTTGGAGGAACGTAATGAATGTCCCTTCTTTCCACAGTGACTTCGCAGGACTAAAACTCCTGTCCTCATCTCATCTGTGAATCATGGCATACAAAATATCTCGAACTGCCTGAAAGGACAAATAAAATTCCACTAGATTCCCATTTTTCATCAACATAATTTCTTTTATATAAAAAACACTATACTCAATTATCAGTCATTTGAATGACAAATATTCACTTACGGTCTCTAACCAAGACTAATAAATTAGGAATTCTGGTCATTAACAATAAAATTAACTTTCTTGAGTCAAGTTTGTGATAATTAAAATAAGAATCAAATATTTTTGATATAATAAAATATTAGCTAGATGTATTTGCTTATCAGAAAAGCTTTCTCTTTTTTTTATTTATAACAAAGGTATGAAATTTTCAACTGGAAAATCTCACTTATAATAAAAATTAATAAGAAATATCTTCTGTAAAATGGAATTTAAAATTTCATGAAGATGTTATATAAAGGGTACTGATTTATTTATAATATATACATACTTATAGCAGACAAATAAATTGATGTAATATTGTAATAATACTATTACAAATAGTTTGTACCACTTTTTGGCCACACATGGTTTTGTTTTGTTAACATGTTTTTACTCATAAAATCACTAAAATATCAGGATAAAATAAAGAAACTTTAATTTAGTTTTGTTTAGATTTTACGTGGCCGAAAACCAATTTCAATATAAGATCAGGGTGATATTTCCATCAAGATTTTGCTACTCTCCAACTAAGTTTGAACATTAAATAGACAATCAAAATGGAAAAGCCTGCAGTAAGGTGTCCAAAGTTATGCAACTGCCTCATTCCACCGCATCGCATAAGAATTACAGGGGAGGCATCATTTTCCGGCTATGAGTGGGCATGGTAATTCTCATAGCTGTATTAAAGATTGAGGTGAAAAATCAGTTGAAAGAATATAGATTTTGGGAATTTGCAGAATGGGTTACAGTTGTCAAAGACAAACTTCTTGATCTATTCAAAGATATCCAGGCAGTAAAATAGAGATGTCAGTTTCTCAAAATGGAAGGCCAGGCGAAAGTGATATAGATCATTATATAATAGCATCCCTAGAATTGAGTTATAAGGGGCAAGAATTTTAATAAACACAGGTAAATATCACTAAGATGACAAAAGCAAGAACTTGGTTTAAGAGGTCGAAAACCTAGGTGAAGAAACAGTGTGTTTAAAATCCCAAAACAGGTGTATACAATACTGATACAGATGAAACTTAATTTTTACAAATTTTCTAAAGGCATGCTTTAAAGTATTTGCAAAAAATTTACCAAAAACAAATTTTTTATGCAGTATTATACAACATGTATATACCAACTTAAATGTTTTGTTTTTCTGCTTCCTCATCTTTAACTCAAACTTACAATAAAATCAACTAATAATGACATTTTATTTTTTACTTTTCTACAAATTCAATAAAAAAGTGGAAAATATGTAAATAATGTAAAATCTATGAAAATAATTAATAAAATACCTACTGCATAAAAATGCTATTTTTAATATTCATTGTTTCCTGTATATATTATGATAATTAATTATGGCTTAAAACTGGTCATATAAATTAGGCCAAAACCATGAGTGCAAAGATTGAGAAAACTGGTACAAATTGGATAAGTTATTTAGTATTCATACTCAAAATATAAATATTTTCAGAGAAGATTTTATAATTAACAAAAGAGGCAAGAAAATTTACTAAAGAACAATAGTATGACTTGAAGCTTTAGCCAGTCATCCACTGTGAAAATTCAAATTTTCTCTTAATGTGAGCCAAACTGAAGACATCTACCTATAATATTGTAATAATAAAATATTATACATTATAACTAGACTACAAATATTTTTTAGTTAGCTCTAACATCTAATAGCATTTCTAGGCAGATCGTTCATTAAATTAGGAAGATTTATTCAAGATATAACTAAAATGCAATACAACCATAAATTACTTTAACTTTTCAGCACAAAGAATAACAATGAAAATTTTTCATGATTATGCAAATTCAATAACACAAAAAGCAACTCAAAAGACAATAATCCTGAGGAATGCTAGGAAACTTTATCTCAATTTCTACAATATAGTTATGAATTATTATTAATGTACATAATTTGTAATATACTGCGGTATTTATATACGAAGCTCAAATATAATTTCAACTGACTGATAAAGAATTAACTCGTGTGAAATTAGTTATAAAGTCAACAATAAATATTTTCTCAGAATTATGTCAAAGAAGGATTGTTAGTTATGGGAGTTGTTTTTTTTATTCCCAGGTCATATTAAGAAGCAATATAAATCTATAAAAATACAGGAATGTACATCCATTTTTCCTACATTGATAGCCGTCAACAGTATTATTCCATTAGGATGAGAAAGTTTTGAACAGCATATTGCACCAAAATATAAACTTCATTAGTTTATTTATAAGTATGAAAAAATCGTTACACAAATTTACTAACTAAATCGACTTTGATTGTAGGGAGTTAGAAACATGTATTAATACTTACTTGTGCTTAAGATCCGACATCGACACAACACAGCTTACTTATGGACGCGTATGAGTTCGTTTGAAACGGCGGCGGGATTGATGTGGTGAGTTCCTTGATGGACGGGTGGGGGCGCTGATCAAATTGCGAGGATGTGAACCTCTGATTCTTTTTTCTCTGTGGCCACAACGATCTGCGATGTGCAGAAGGTAGACGTCAGATTCGTTGTCTAATCAGAGCCCTCAAGTTGCTCTGTTCGGGAGCAGAATGCCTATATATGCGTCCCCATGCATGCCTAATTTTACGACCATACTGCTAGAGGTCGTGAACTTTCTTATAAAATAAAAGTAGACAATCCGGTCCAGTCGTTTAGGTGGAGCTGGATCTCGGTTTCCAATTAATTTTTATTATATAGATATGCATTTATATGTTTAACAAGCAATATAAAAAAAAAATTTAAGATCAATTTCCTACTTATTACTTAATATGTGAAGAATAGTTGACTTTTATATTTTATGCAGAGACAGACAAATAATAATTCCCATAGTACAATTTCATTCATTCCTGTGAACTGGCGTTATTTTAAAAAATTTTTACGATGTGCTGTTTCCTTGCTTTATGTATCTGTCTATCTTTATGTTATTTAAACAGCAATTTCTTCCAAATTCTAATCAACACACACATCAATTCATCAATATCAGAGACTATGGCTCAAACACAACTCTGCCTGTCAATTCAATCAACTCAAGTATTTTGCCACCTTGCTGTGCATGTACATACTTTTCCTCTACGAAAATTTGCACCATGAAATTCCATATTATTACAAAGCTATAAAGAATCGTTTCCCTAGGATCCTAATCTTGGCGACGAAAATTTGGCGATTTGGGCAGGCCAAGTTGCTAGACTCTAATAAATACAAATTAATTAATTCAATTTAATTAATGGATTAATCCATGAAAAAACTTGTATTAACATCAGTGTCATCACATACAAGTTTAAAAAAAAAATGTATTTGAACTTGAGGTGGATGAATAAAAGTTTTATTAACGAAGAAAATTTTGAACAAAATAAATATATATAGGGAAGTGTATGAACTATGAGTAGGAATTGAAAAATAAGTTAATAATTATTTTCCTTGTTCTGAGAGTATTATTTTATTGTGCAGATTAGAAGAATAATCTGCAATTTTTTTCCAATATCATATTGGTACACTCATTTGTACAGAGATCAATGTTTTTAGTTCATTTCTATTATTCTTTGTCTTCGTCAAACAATTCTTGCTACTGGAAAGACGTTTACAAATTAGCTAATCTTATTATTATAATTGAATTCGCTAATTAATATGTCTTAATTAAATATAAAAATTAATTATGTATTATTTTGTGAGCTACCTAAATTAGAAAATTTTATTTACCTCCGGCGGAATTTCTGCTGCCGCCTCTGGACACCTCAGTTTGATAAGTAATAAACAAAATAGAAAGCTCCATGGATGTACAGGGTAATGAGGCGCAAATTCCGGGCAACTTCCCCTCTCCTCGTCATGCAGAACAACTCGTTCGTTATGCGAAGTTTACAATACATGTATTTTTATATAAGCAGAGTATTGTACAAAGTTCAGTATGAGAATTATTTTTGAGTATTATAATATGCACAAATACATATATATTGGATGTTGATTCGAAATTTCAGCCTGTCATATTTTTCCGAGGTCCTTGCGATATTCGTTATTGACGGTTTTACTGTATTCTAGCCTAGGAAGGTTTTATTTTTAATGTATAAATAAATGTGAATTATCCTGCTTTGAGACTGATTTGAAAGTAGAAAAAGAAGCTTGTTTGGCTGCATGGGGGGTTAAGAATTTTTTATTAAATTTTTCTTTACTCTATGCATCCATTTTAAAAGCTTACATAATAATTAAACTATGTTTCTAGCACTCTCTATGGTATAAATAATGTGGATTCCATTTTGCAAGGGACAGACAAAACAATGCCTAATCGGAGATTACTCTACAGTGTAAGGGAAGCCAACATTAGCTTGGCATGTTTGCGGGCCTTCTAAAATAGTGCCTCCTTTTCTGCAGCAAGAAAGAAAGCAATCAAATAAGCAAACTATTTTTGATTTAATTATAACTCATCCATCTTCCCCATAAAAAAATCAGATTATTCATAATATTATTATCAGACATGAAATTGTGATCAACTATAAGCTTTTCTTTGCTCCATTGGCACGACTCCCCAATACCATTTTATACAGCTATAGCTTCACTGCCTTCTTCCTTCACTACAAGAAAGCTTTGTGGTTCACTTCAGAAAGAAAAAAAGTTCACTGGCGGTGGCGGTCTGGTCTGAAAATGATGGTTGCCAGGGGTCGTAGGGCCACACATATTTACAATCTTACATTAATATATATATATATATATATATATATATATATATATATATATATATATATATTAGTCTCATATATATTTCAATTAATTAATAAAATTATTAAATATATTATTAATTTAATTATTAAATATATGAATTATATATATATATATATGTATATGTAATAATCTCACTTAATTTTACTTTAAAATTCTAATATTATATATTTTAAAATCTTAATTTAATATTAATGTATTCTAAAGTCATTTTCTTATACTCAATTTCGTTTTATTTCCCACGCTAGGTATGTTAAAATCTCGCGTTTTGGCATATTTATTACTAAAAGAATATTTTAATCGCGCCAGCTTAAATCATGAAATCAACTACTTGTCCTTTTTCCTAAAACACTTACGTAATTTAAAATAGCTAATATTCCCTTCACTTTGATGAAGTGTCTATATACTAATCCCATATCTAAGAGAATGAAGGGATTTTCCGTTCTCATACGAGATGTACGTATATTCCGCCACTCTCCCATAATAAATAAAACAGTTAACTCAGCTTATCATTTCCCTTATTTGGCATTTACAACAACGGAATCATTTTATGTATATATTTTATTATATATAAATATAGCTAAAATCAATATCTATTCCTAATCTAAAAGTATGTTAAAGATAGTAGTAATTAATTTAGTATTATACATAATCACTGGAGTAACAAATAAATTAAATTTATGATTGAATGTTAAAAAAAAAATCTTGAAATACTATATGGTTTCCAAAATTACAGCATACTACCCCACATCCACAAAATGTTTTTAAACAAACTTAAAATAAAATGCAAACTATCTACCAATTTTAATGTTTTAAAAAAGAACACCTGTTAGTAGAGACTGACAACTAAGCCGCAGAAATCCACTAGATTAAGAGCAGTCAACAAGCGTTTCCAGTTCCTTCAGAATAGTTTCCAGTGGATTTGATTATAAAAATACAAAAATTCTAATTTACAATTGATTTCAGACAAGCGGTTAATAATTTTAAAACATTTTCTAGTAATCAATATATTTATTGATAGGGTGACATTTTTAAATTATAAAACAACAGGATGTAAAACTTCAAATGGGTTATTATTACGAGAGAAGATTTTCAGAAACTACCTTTCCTTTTTTTTACTATAATTCCTTCAAAATATATCAACTATATTTATAATTGCCAAAACAAAATTATAAGTTATAAAGTTTTAATAAACATAATTAAGAAACATTATTTATTTAAGTTTAAAGGTTAATTTATTCTACTAAAATTAGCTTTTCTTCAGTAAGCAAACTACTCATAATTTCTATAATACTCATCTTAAAGACTTAATAATTTTGGTAGAAAGAAATATGCAATGGTATCAAATGCATGTTTATCAAAAATAAATAATGATCCGATTTAAATCAGCATTTTCATAATTGTGATAGTGTAAGAAAAGAGGTTAAATCGTTTTATTTCAGACAAGTAAAATTACTATAAAGAGACAACAGTCTTCTCAGTGTTTTAAAAAAAATGCATATGGAAATTCAACTCACAAACTGAATTCCCATTAATTATTATTATACGCGACTTTGTTGTCGTATATATATATTTCGCATCTGAACATTTGAAAAATCTTATTTTATTTTATCGTGAACATCCGCTAGTAATTTATATTTGCAAAACTTTCTTAGAAATGTAAAACAAATCTGTTTCTGTATGCAACAAAACATGTTTTAATAATTTATTGGCTCAATAATTAATTGATTTTAATTTTTTTAATAAATTCGATTATATTCTTTGTAACACGCTGGTGCAGGGCCCTATTTGGAGCAATCAGGTCCAATCAAACTAGGCCAAGCCCCGACTTTCAACAACAAAATTAAATAAGTTGGCAATTTTAAAGTTTGTTGATATAATCAAAATTAAGACAATTAATAAGATAGACGGAGTCAGTTTGGTAGTCAAATGCGATTAGTGTTTAATATTACAAGCAATGTAAAAATAAAAGTATTTTAGCTTACCTCTCAAAAAAAATTTTTCTTTCTTTTTCAACATACCTTCACATTGTAATTTCCTTGCACTCCCTCCCTACTAAGCAGAAATAACACTTTCTCACCAATTATTTTTCCATTGAAAGACAGACCAACAAGACAGGTCCCTTTTCTTCTGGCTTGCAAACGCATAAGAAAAGCGTGGGTCATGATATCATTTGGTGTCTTGTGATTGAGATTTGGAGCTGTTTCTCCCGCCGCCCTAATCACAATTTTAGTGAAAACCTTTTCCTACAGGCGAGTTCCCTTGCTTGTGAGATTTATGACAGTAAAATGAAACTACAAAAAAAGAAAATACCTTATAGCCATCTCTCACAAAATTGCAGTCTATCTGCAAAGGGAGCAATTCTTCCGTCTCTCGGGGCCTTCAGAAACCAGCAAAATATCATGGGGTTTGCGACTCGGAATTTTCTAGAAGAGATACCCCTGTTTCAGTACCCCGAAGGTTTTTGCTGGTGAAACATCTGTAAATGATCCAGAGTTCAAGGAAGTGGACAGAACGCCGTTCCTACCAGGGCCCTGGTTCCTGAGCGGATATTCAGCCACCCGCTGTTTGACTGGTCCAGTGCAGTGGCAGTAAATAAAACGGGTGTGTCGAACTCCAAAACATGGACCTAGCCTTGGGGAAGGGCTATTTTGTTTATGTGTTTGAGAGGAAGGTTCTTTCTTCTCTGCCACACTGGGGAGCCCAAATTTTCTGTTAGGGCCTGCCATCAGGCAAACTGGCAACCTAATAGTCCATACTGTTCCTGCTGGGATCATTGTTGACATTAAGATGGGCACCACTATTAAACATCAGATGAAACCCAAGCTTTTGAAATTTTTCCTTCAATGATGTTGGTACTCAAGTTTAGAATTTTGGAGGTGTTACTTCTACCCACTTTAGTTTCAGACATGATCTGCTCTAAATCTTGAATGAGGTAGAACTTAAAAGAGTTTTTCTAATTCACAAACCACACACGTTTTGAGTTAGGCAGCAGGATCAGCGTAGTTATATTTCCCTTATAAGGAAACACCAGTGCCTTATAAGATTCCTTTTTTTGTGTAAAAGTATATGTCTTTTATATTACTCATATCAACTTGTCTGCAATTATTCTTATCACCTTTATTACAGAAGTCTTGAGGAATCATAGCATTTTGCCTTTAAATGGATGTGACCAATAGCCCTTAAAATATACAGCATTAGTAGTATCAAAACAGTTGAAGGATGCAAGAATCAGAAGGTTAGAAATCATATTGTTAGTTTTTTATCATTACTCATTTACTAACTTGACAGTTTCATTTTCATTTACAAAATCCACTTCCTTGAAAAAACTACTTAAAAGAAATGTTCCAAAAGTGATTTTATATTCTTCTTTTACAGAACTCTTGTCACTCAGTACAGTGTTAACATAATTTAAGTGTAAGATTCTTGATTACCTCCAATGCATCGGCTACTGAAAGCAGTATTTGTTCTTCACCTTTGATATTCACAGCTTCATATCCTAGAACTTCTCTAATTTCTTTGGCTGTTTCATTCTGTGCTCTACAAAATAACATGGCTGAGCTGTAGAAATACTGAATGGTGAAAAGAAAACATTTGTGTTTTCCTTAGCCAAGAGTAATTACTGGCTTCACCAACAGCACCTCAACCTGTGTAATAGGAAACGAAAGAATAGAACAATCAAATCTATTTCCCTATATTCCTAATAACTTGTAGTCATGTTATTAGAATGTAATACTCTAAAAAGCAGAAATTTCTTCCTCAGTGTCTTTTTTTTCAGGGTTTTGTTTTCTTTTGCACTTTAGCCTAGCTGTAATGTGTGTTGAATTTTAGAAATGTTACCCTACTGATTTCTTCAATAGTTGGAAAGTTCAACTGGAAAAAGCAGTTCAAATCTTACAAAATAATTTTGTTTCTAAAATTTACATTTAAATTCAAATTTTGTACCGTTTTTTTTATTTCAATGGTTTCTGAAAATTGAGCAAAATTTTGTACAAACAAGAATATGTGTGTTAATTTGATTAAAAAAAAGGTATTTAAAACACTTGTGATTAAAGTTAATTTGTTTCCTGAGAAAGTTTGAAATACAAATTAAGAAACTAACATGTTGAATATAACTGAGAACTGAATTTTTTCTTATATATCACTATCTAGAAAAGTTATAATAGAAACCAAACCACTGCTTGCTACAAACATATCCAAAATATCAAATAAAACTCTTTTTTCATTCCACTGAAAACATTTTGAAAGCTACATAGGTAGGGGTTGCATATGTCACATAATATTATATACGGGACTGTCTGCCGTATTCACTTTTAAATCCCATGTTACTATTTGTCCCGTTTCTCTCTCTCACATGGGAACCTGGGTTGCAATGAAGTTTTTTGGTCTAGAAATGCAATGATGAGAAGTTATGTTAATCAAAACTATGCGAATTCGTATTTGCCATTCCATTAAATAAAATGCAAACAGCGAGAATACCCAGATGTAATTTTGGTTTGCGAAAGCAGTTTTTGCTCTGCTTTCTAACAAATTTGACCGACAAGAGTTACCCAAGTGGAAACAAGTTTTAACAAGTTAAGCCTGAAACTTCAGTCACCAAACAAGGACGAACTTGCAGCAAGCTGCATTATACTATAAAACAAAGTACGAACCTTACAACCCGGGATAGACTCGCGATCTACGGTTTTCAAACAGACGCATAGCTGTTAGGCCAGTTAAACTCGCAAAGGAAGTGGATTCCGCTAATACATCGTTCGATTCGACTCATTATACGATTCATTTTTAAATATTTTCTTGATTTCAATATTGTTTTTGAGTTGAGAATATGATTTGAAGTCAAAGAGAGGATGATTTTCCTTCATAATAACCACGTTTGCTAGTAAATTATGAAATTAGGTTCAAAGTAATTACTTTAAAATGGAATAAAATGTATAAGTTATTATTTTTCAACAAACACTGACTCTTTTCGGTTTTAATTTGTTTATGATGTTAAATTTCAACAAGAAAAGGCGATATATAATTTCTTTAGTAAAAAAGCTTAGTAAAAGATGGAAAATGTTTTTTCAAAATTTTTTTATAAAAGTTAGTTTTTTTACAAATTATCATTGATTTATTGAATTAATGAAAGGTTGGTCTAGGGAGATGCTATTAAAATCGGATGTTTTTTTAAAACAGAGACAAAGATAATTATCTTTTGTGATAATAACTTTGCATCAAACTTGTTTTGCAAATTTGCATTGCTAAAGGAGGGTGCTATTTGTCGGTGAACTTGTAGGCTTGCAGTATTACAAGGAAGGTGGCATGGATTGTCACTGAATTTGCTACAAAGTTCGCTTCAAGTTTGACACATCAAATTTTACTATGACAAAGGTAATATCAGTCAAATCAAACACTTGCAAACACGTGCTATCAGGTATTTTCCCAATGTCATCTCAATAGGAGAAAAAAACCAGGCTGTCAGTGAATATAAATGAAACAATTTCATTTTGTCATTACAATTTTAAAGAACTTGCACCCATTTTTTATAATTATGAAAGAAAAATGATATAATTAAGAAAGTAAAATCAACTTTAAAAAATGTGACTGGACTAAAGGTTAAGCTACTTGCATCTTTTAAACGATCCCGTATTAATATACTTAGTATAGCAACCGTATATGGGACATTTTGCCAAACTTGATTTTTTCCAAGTAACTCAATGAATTGTGATATTTATTACATTTAACACATTAAGATCTAACAACTATTACTTTTGCAAACGAATTTGGTAAAGGGGCCAGAAAGGGTAAGTCTAATTTTCCAATAGGAACAGATTATAAAACAACATTCTGCTCAGGATTTCAAGTTAAGAATTTGTTCCGATTCTTACAATCCATTCCAGGCGATGGTGCCTTTGTTCTGTTGGGTAGAAATATAATATCATCAGTTAATATACATTCTCAGAGATTAATTTTTCAATCATTTTGTATTCTTATCGTTAGGGATGAAATCATTCTCATAAGTTTGAATAAAGCGGTATTTCGTTGTATATCCATTGCTAGTAGTCGCTCAGTGAGAGGTATTACTACGATGCTTTAAGCATCTTTTAAGATTTAGTATTGGTTTAGTCTGGGCTCCACTAACGGAAAAGTATCCAGTTTTATATGATTTGATTCACATCCATAACCCACTTTCGCCTTATGTATTCAAAGAAAAAATCACAGTCAAATCATGAAACCGTTCACGAGCCTTTGACATCAAAACAAGTTTTAAACAACTTTTTATAAATATTTTGCTCTACACCTGAAATGATCTCAAAGGAATTATTCAGTAATAAATTTACCTGAGGTGTCATTTTTCCCGAAGATTATTCTGTTTTTCGATGCCATTTTATTCAAATATATCTCGTTAGTTTGAAATGAGTGGCCTATCCACAGAAGCAGACAGACCTAAAGCAACTCCTCAAATCAAAAATAATCTAAAAAATATTGAAAAGCTTTATCTATATGCAATATAATTCCCTTTTATATATTATTACATACATGATTTATAAAATTGCAAAACCAAATTAATCTCTCTAAACTGGCAAATCTTGAAAAAATTCACAAACGTCCATAAAGATACCATTAGTGATATTTTTGTAAAGTTAAGTATCAAAGTTTATTGTGGTGCCAGTGATCGATATACACTGGATTTGGGCCTGATTTATAATATAAGCGGTATTTCTATTAACATAGAATCTCAATATAATTAACTTTAATCAAAAAATAATTATAGCTTGGAAATTATTATAACGGCTAATAATAAATATTCTAGACAGTAATAGTCAAAAGGACTGATATCTTTAGGTTATTTTTAATCCCGTGTCATATTATTCAGCAATAATTATATAAAAATACAGAAATTTACAAGATATATTGCATGAATACTAAGCGTTATTCCATAAGGATGAACTATTTTAAAACCTACTGCAATTACAGAAAAAAAACTTATTCTTTATTTATTAAAGCAAAAATAAATAACAAATTTTCATTCAAGCAAACTGTCTTGCATAAGTTAGAAATACTTATAAACCTACCTGTTCTTGAAGAGAGGATCAACAATTACTCAACATGAGCGCGTTAGGAATTTTTCCATTTGAAAGAGAAATCAAGTGGCTAGTTCTCAAATTCAGCGAGTGGGGCGCTGATCAAATGCGGAGCGAAACTCATATTTACGGATACTACTATGGCAGTGATTCAGGTAGCTTTCATTGTCTCAGGTCACGTGACTTCCTTGCTTCAAACCTCTTGCCATGTGTAATAGTAGAGTTGTCATATCTACTGAGTTTTATTTTATAGTAATTCGTATAAACTAGTACTTGTGCGTAATTTTTAACTATAACTTTTATAACTGTTAATCGAACGAGAGTTTTTGTTTCAGTTTCACTTCTTGCTTCAGTAATAAATAGATGGAACAGAACTGGTTATTTTGTATTGGATTCAGTAATATTTCAAACCACGGTTTTTAAAACTATTTTTCTTCCTAGCAATTACAGTTATTGATAATCTGAGGTATGTAAAGGTTATTTCTTTGCATTAAAGGATAACAGAACATTTTGGTATCCTCGGCGGATAGTGGATAGTTATTGATATGGCTAATCTAGAAGCTCTTAAAAAATCGCGAAGACTGACAGCCGCTTTACAAAAGCTGTAATATCCATGTTTGACAAGAACCCGTCACTAGACGCCATGTTTTGAAATTAAAGCAAAATAAAAATTCCGTGGATATGACAGTAGCAGGCGAAAATTCGGAATTCCCCTCCCTCCTGCATTGTTATGCGAAACGTAGCTCGTTGCAGGGTATCTATCCTATTAAAATTCGAAGGTGAACAAACATATGTATCTATGTCCTTCTATCTTCTCACGAACCACTGAATCCTGAAACTAGCCATAAGTACCAAAAGATGGAAAATAATCCAAGGAATCCATTTCGACTATTTAAATTCAGAAATTGTAATTAGTTAAAAAAGATATTAATTAAAAGCGTCAAAATGAATGAATTGACGTGCTGCCATCTATTGGCAGCATGGTGAATTCATTCACGGCGGATTCATTTTTCCCCTATTATTAGTTTTCGCATCCGGTGTTGCATTTTTTTATTTATTTAACGGAAGTTGGTATTTCTTTTTGAGAGAGCATCTCTGTTTGGATTTACCAACAATGGAAAAAATCGTTTTCGTGCTTTTTTTCTTTCTTTTTTTGTATTAAAGTGTTTAATTTCGTAACGTTTGTTAGGGAAAGTAAGTGGCAATATTTGTTGATTGTAGAGAAAAACGGAGGCGGGGCACATGAAAATATATGGATCCCAAAGTCTCACGTGACCTCACTTCTCTCCGCCCGGGGATATCCTATTATTCGTGATAGCCCGTGCAACGTCGGGCCACACAACTAGTTTTTTTTTTACAATTCGTTTAGCTCGTTATACAAATCACTCGTTATGCGAGGTTTTACTGTATGTTGTCAACGAATCTATAAAATTAAAATTATTAGTTTCGCGTTGTACTTTCGAATTCCATTGAATGAAAAGACATCATTAAAATGATTTGGAATTTAATTTGCTTTTATGTCGTATACAAGAAAATATATTAAAATTTTTCTTCTCAGTTTCTTGCATATTTAAGCCCTTTTTTCTACTTTCATGTATATGACAACATTTTGCGAGGTACGTTAAATAGAAATACAGTTTAGATTGAAAAAAATGAAATAATAATATTTTGGATATTAGACAGGCATGGTTCTAACTTATCCGAGATTATTCACGTCTCTCCCTCTTGGCCTATCAACTATGTATCATATTTAATTCGTTAGGAAAAACAGTGATATATATGATGTATGCTAATCCAGAATGAAAACGACACTCTTTTATTTCTTACTAGCCGCCTTCGTCGACCAGCTTGTTCGCCGGGAATATTATTTAAATTGAATATTGCATCATTTTATATTCATGGTTCTCTTAACAACGTGATTTTAAACTTCAGATTGTAGTAGATATTTAACCCATGTTCTATTAGTGACCTTGGACCTGTTCTGCTGATTGTCTACAAAAATGTCCCCATCGGAGTCAAATAACTGACCATGTCATACAACCTTCCAATTCCACGTTGTCGGCACTATTTTCACTTTCTTATTCCTCTTATAAAATATGCATTTGATTTCAGCATTAAAATGACACAGCACATTTTATGACCAACGGCATGTTAGCTGGATTCATGCTGAAACCGGCGGGAGTGGTCTCCTCCAAACTTTCTCGTATACTCCGAACACATGTAGAGAAAAAAAATAAGCTAAAAGGCAGTGAAACGAACAGAAACTCCTAACACAGTGAAGGAAAAAATAAGCGAAACGTCATACTACGATTTCCGAAGGTCGTCCAACGATTTCCGAAGGTCGTCCAACGCGGAAGTGGAATTAGAAGACGGCGTGATTACCAATAGGGCTGGGTGTAAGATAAAGAAAACGCCTTTTTTGAACGCCTTCTTTTTAACCGATTGACACAAAAATTGGACACAAATCTATTATTACTTTCTCGTATACGTATACAAAGAGAAAGTATTGTAATCATCAAAAAAGTCGAACTCGAGATTTTGACTAATCTCCACGTTTTAGACCTCCCTGAGTCCGAAAAACACAATTTTGGAAACATGTCTGTCTCTCTGTGTCTGTAAACACGATAACTCAAAAACTATTAGAGCTAAGGGAATGAAATTTGGTATGTGATCTTTACACATCATTTGTAGGTTTCTTTCAAATTTTGGACAAAATCCGTCTACGGGAAGTCTGTCTGTCCACTTTCACGTGAACATTATAACTCAAAAGCTTGAATAGCTAGATGGATAAAATTTGGTACACAGTTTTATCATCATGAATGTAGGTCCGTATAAAATTTTGGTCTTGATCCGTCAAAGGGTTGACTGTCTGTCGGTCTGTATAATCGCATACTTGTAAAAATTATATCTCATAAGTCCTTTGACTTAGATAAATAAAACTTGGTATCACGGATGCTAACATTAATTATAGATCTGTGCCCAATTTTCCTCTCAATAGGTTAAAAAAGAGGTGTTCAAATTGCATATTCAATTTTTTTACTTTTGAAACGAATCCGTTATCTCCACGCGCATGTGTACTGGAAGCAATCTTTGTGCATGGTATTCAGCGGTTTCATGACGGACTCCTGTCGAAATTTTTATCCGAGCGAGGGTGCGGGGAACTGACACGCTATACGAGAGTTTCTGCGAAATGAGTATACGAGAAAGTTTAGGGGAGGACACTCCCGCTGGTTAAGGTAAGAAGGCCACAAACCAAATTTCATTTAACTAAGTAATTTTTTAACTAAGTTATTGCGTTCAAAAGTATGCGATTATACAGACAGTCAACCTTTCGACGGATTTGGTCCAAAATTTGATACAAACCTATATTCTTGATGATAAAAATGTGTACCAAATTTTATCCATCTAGCTATTCAAGTTTTTGAGTTACAGTGTTCACATTAATGCGGACAGACGGACATCCCATAGACGGATTATGTCCAAAATTGGATAGAAACCTACAAATTATGTGTAAAGATCACATACCAAATTTCATCCCCGTAACTCTAATAGCTTTCGAGTCATCGTATTCACAGACAGACATAATTCCAAAATTGTGTTTTTCGGACACAGGAAGGTCTAAAAAGTGGAGATTCGTCAAAATCTCGAGTTCGAATTTTTCGACGATTACAACACTTCCTCTTTGCATACTTCGTATACGAGAAAGTAAAAAAGGATTAAAAATAAGAAATTACTTGAAAGACAAAATTCATCAGATATCTCCATTTTGTGAAGAACGATGATTTTCTCGAGTTGTCTTGAAAAAAAACTAAAAAAATAAAATATTTCTATGCCCGAAATAAAAAAAAATCTTTGCTAAAATTATATTAATAAGAAAGTCGAAAAAAACTGCATGTAGTTTAATCAATTATTGAATTAATAAGAGCAGTTCAAAAGTTGATGTCCAGTATACCCGACTCCAGGTCAGAAGGGGTTTTAACCGTCTTATATCTGATGTGACGAATCCACCTTCTTTGATTTTACCTTCCCATAAATGTGGACAAATATCAATTAAATATCAAAAGCAAACGCGATTTTTATCCAAAAGCTTTAAGCAGGTTATTTTATGTGCAAGGCTGGCAAGAGGACTTGTTTTGGATCCACTAAGTTCTGCCAAACCACATTCTTTCATCTTAGATCTAAATTTTTCCATTCTTCCTTTATCCAGTGTTGATTTTTGGATCTACTTTCCCTCTCATATAGGAAACAGGGCATTTTTGAATCGCCATCTTGATGGACTAATAACATGGTTAAAATTTTAAAATCCGTACAAAGTTGCCATTTAAATTCTTGATATTTTATTTTAAGGAGGAGAAAATCAATATTTTCATACGATGCTTTTAAAATTACTGAATTAAATACAAGAATTGAAGAAAGAACGTTATCATTATACAATAAAGCATCTTTTGAGCTTCTTTTTACTGAAATCAGTAGTCTCTACTGAGATGGAGCATGTTCAACGTTGGGAGATAAATTGGCTATTAGTCCAAGGATATCTATACAGTACACAAGTTATGCTTCTTGAAGATACCTTGTAAACTCTTTTTAAAGAACGTACCAAGAAAATGTTATTTCTGTAGCTACTTTCTATTTAAAAATTTATATTGCGTATTAGGCAACATCGTATAAATTGTTGTGATTCAACATTTGGTTCCGGGAAAGTATAGTTTTGTTTTATAATTTTCAGTGTAGTATTGTATTTCATATTTATCATTGCCATTTTACTCAAATTTTAAATTCTAATAAAAATGCATTTTATTCAATTTCATTTAGCAATTTTATTATATAGCCTGCATCCCACTTTATGATTTGTAAAAAAAATCTGTGGGTGATGGAAGAAAACAAATGTCATTTTTGTGATCAGTGTTTCTGACTTAATTAAAAGCATCTGACATTTTGCAAACGCCAGATTCGTGCTGGCCTGTGTAATTTGTTTTTAAGTCGGTATGCAAGAACAGAGGATAATTTTTATAGCATTTTTTAACCGCTTAAAGACCGAGTTATTTTGTAACCTACGGTATTTAGGACGAGTTAACTCGGGTTATGTCCTTAAGTGGTTAATAGGATGGAAAACATGTGGTTTGAAGAGATGATGAAATCAGCTTGACTTTCATTACAAAAATGAAAAATATTGTTCCAAGTAATAATTAAAAATATATTTAAAAAAAATTGTTAAAATTAAAGAAATAAAAAATGTACTACAAAATATATTTAAAAATAACTTTTTTAAATTTTAAGATGGTGTAAAAATATTATTTTGTGCAATGATATTTCTGGAAGTTATCTCAGGAAAGTGCGAAAATTTCTCTTAATATTTAACTAATACAATTTTTAAATAGAATTAAAAAAATCGCTCGGATTTACACATTCCCACCTTCAAAAGTACAGGGTGTACAAAAATGAAGTGACACATTTCAAAAATTAATAATAATAATAAAAAAAACTAAAAATATTGGAACTACGTATTTTTTAAAAATAAGAGCGCATCTCAAAAGTTTTTTTTTTTTCAGATAAGTAACGTGGCGTTACGGCGTTCTAAATTTGTTACAGCGAGAAAATTCCATACTCAATGGCTACCGTCCAGCAGAAGCCGATGTATGTTTTCTGGTTTCTTTTTTTAGTTTTTCTTGAATATCACGAAAACTCTTCAGTTTTCACACTACATGTGAATTAACTAATTAAAGAGCGTAAAATTCCCTACAAATAGGTGCTTATATTTTTCTTCCAGTTTTAATATTTTCTCAGATAATGGCTCTAAACAAATTTTTGATTTCCAGTAATTTACGGCCCCCTAGACCACCGAAATGGCATATTACCATTATTATTAAAAAAATGATATGCATTCTCATTTAAAAAAAAAATCGGAGTTCCAAAATTTTTAGCTTTTTTTATTAATTTTTGAGATGTGTTACTTCATTTGTGTACCCTGTATATATGTGCAAATTTGATAGTTCTATTCTAAGTATAAGGGTGCCAACAGACAGACACGCATTCTATTTTATTATTAGTTGAGATACTCCATTTCTAAAAAAATTACATATGCGATTGATTATAAATTTTTTGCTTCTGTTCCTGTCTAATGAGAACATGAAAAAACACGCACTCGGTGAAAGGGAAGACAAGAGGAAGAAGTGTGTAAGAACGCTTGACCCAGCAATTAGACCGTGCATTTTTGCATGAAAATAATATTTGTACCTATAAGTGTAGGAAGAAAAAAAAATAAATTATTATTTTTTAGTTATAAAATGCATAGAAAAGAGAATTAAAACTTTAGATACTAGCTGAACGAGTGCTAAACACGGACTGATGTAGCAGGCGCAGACTGATGTGGCGACGAGGAAAGAGAACTTCCCCTCTCCACGACACTCGTTACGCGAAACGTCGCTTGTTAAATACCTCGTGTTACGTCATTTTTTACAATTTATTTTACTCGCTATGAGAGGTGCTCGTTAAGCGAGGTTCCACTGATTGGATCGGGGGCGAGGGCCTTTTCAGCAACAAAGGCTATTATCCCCTATTCATTCCAAAGTTCTTTTCAATCCGAAATCAAAAAAAGAGATGAAAATTGCCATCAAAAGACGGGCTAAAAATATAGCCGATCCGATTCGGTCAAAAGAAAAAGAAAAAAATGGCACCCTCCTAGAAAGGCCTCCATGTTCTTTTTCGACGTTCCACTGTAAAATGCCCATTTAATTTACGAACTCATCGCGCGTCTTAAAGCAGAAGGACGTGACGTCACGCCCAATAGATATTAGACGTCATGAAAACTGACTACATTAACATAATTTTTAAATGACTTACAAAAATAGATGCACTGTTCATGAAAGTGTGATCACTTTCGGAGCAAACGGCACAGGAATTTTATAGTATTTTTACAGCTACATGAATATTTTATTCACTAGCCACTATGCTAATTTAGGAACTTTAATTGTGGTAAGTATTGATGAAAGCAGGAAATATCGATTTTTTTTTTCTGACCAATCATTCAAGCAACGTTTGCAATTTTCAAGTAAACAAATGGAGAGCATCGTGTGCATTGAAATGAACGAATCGGATTCTGAAAATGTACCGACTGTTGAAGAGGTAGAATGGATGAAATTAAAAAACGCACGTTTAAAAGAAGGGTACGTTGATGGTAAATATGCAGGCAGTGAAACAGCGAAAGAAAGCGGCGAAGAGCACGGGTACGTTAAAGGTTTTGAAGATTCGTTTAATTACACGCTTTCTATGGCGATGGGCTTACTAGGAGTAAATCAGTGCATATTAAGAAATATTGAGTCGCCTCTCCTTTCCCGTGCAAAAGAAATAAAAATTTCACTTGACAGCTTCAGAAAGAAATACAATGCTATGAGGATGAAAGAAGTGGAATGCAGCAGTGAAAAATGTCAGCAGGAAAGTAATGATGATCCTACAGTTGAATTGTTGCATGACGAAAATTCAAATCTGTCATCTGTCTCTACCGAAAATGGAAGAGATCTTGAGCCTTGTCGGTGTAAACGTAACACTAATAGAGAGTATGTGACACATGAAGATTTGTGCCAGCTGAAATTGGAAGTTTTAGATTTTCTAAATGCATGCCATCAACCATTGATTTTGGAACAAATGACTCGTAGTAAGTAATTATCAGATATAGATTTTGAAAAAGTTATTTTTTTATATAAGAATTGATATTCCATATTACTCATAGTATAATGATTGGCTCCAGATTTCTTCTTTTGGGGCTGTTATTAAGAATTATCAGTAGTTTTAAACTTTAGGAAGTACTTATTTCGTTGATACATTTGCTGCAATGTTGACTTGACTTGTTGGTGGCGAATCCAGGATTTGTGTATGGGGGGGAGGGCTGAGGTCATAAAAATTTTGTATTGCCGTGACGAATGTCAAACCTCATGGCTTCCCTAGTAGCACAAAGGTATTGTACTATATTGTATGATTTCAATCAATATTCTCAATATTGTACAATATCATATAATATTATATAATATCGAACAATATTCTACAATATCGGACAACATGTTTTGCTACTTGGGTTATGTAAACCAAAACACTTTAACTTTACAGACTTTACTCACCTGACAATAAGAATCATAAACAATACAAAACTTTCGATAATTTAATAAAAAATATGGTTGAAATATACGAGTTGGAACACACTCTAATTAAAATGGTACCACCACGCCATGTCGCCAAAGCAAGATGTATGAATGGTAAACAAACATGCATCTGTCGCAGTTAAAAATTAATCGTTTAAAGTTGAATCGATTTTCGCACCCATATGCATTTGTGGTTTGTTGTTGCATTCTCTCGTTTTAAATGTAGAATTTCGGCAGAACTTCTAGCTTTCCTAGCTCATTGAATGTAAGGAATCTGTTTCTTTTAATTATTCTAATGAAGCAGGAGAAATTGTTCTTGTGATGCCTGCGGCATCTGAAGTGGGCACCAGGCAAATATTTTAAGCTTTAAAAAACATCAGCGGCTTCGTTTTCGGCAAAGCAGGAACCTAATAGCTTCACTAGCTTAGTGAATGTATGGAATCAGCTTCTTTTAATTACTTTAATGAAGCAGCAGAACAAGTAATAGTGAAAAAATTAAGACTTACTCTATTCAGTTCTAATATTTGCACTTGGGAGGAAACGCTCTAAATATATGAAAAAGAAAAATGAACTATGCGGCACCTCAAGGAAACCATCGTGCAGGTGAAGACAGCATTCCAAATGATAAATTCCAAAATATGACCAGGCAACATTAAAAATTCCTTGGAAACAATTTTATTTATAAGGCAAAGAAAAAAATCTCCCAATTATGTGATCGGAAAAATATATAATCACTAAATAAACCCAAGTTCTATTTGACATTTTATTACTAATTGAAATCATTCTAACTAAAATATATTTTATTATTTAATTAACTATTTAATAAATGTTTTTAAGTTTTATAAAAGGAAGTGATTAATTGCAGGTACTGTACCTGCGGATAAATTGTTATTTGCAGGTACTGTACCTGCGGATAAAACATAATTTATAGGTACTGTTAAATTCAAAATCATTCTGTAGGACTTTTTTAGGGAGTTTATTTTCCTCTTTTTTTACAAGATTGTTCTTTTTTATATTTGAGATCATGGAATTTAATATTATTTTGCGAGATTTTTTGTTATTTCAGCGGAAACACCCGAGATGCTTTTGGTGTCTTTATCTCGTTTCCCATGATTCTGATTTAATTTTCGGCGAAAGCTTCAAAAATAATTTTTGAAGCATTTGTTGATGAAATTGCACCTTTTATATTTAATTAAAAAAAATCAAATTTCTAGTTATGAATAGCTGTATATCCCAAAACATGAGTTATTCATCATCAAGGAATTTTAAAAACTCCTTGCACTTAACTGAGATCCAAAGTCAATAGTATAAATCTTCTTTAACACCAATGTAAATTGCTTTAAAACTTCAACAAAAATGTTAATTTTCTTTGAAAAAAGGTCTGAATTAACTGCCATTTAAAGCTTTGATGAAAAATAGATCTAAAAATATGAAAGTAACTATCCACGTACGATTCAAAGTAGAAGTCTGGCTGGTACAGTTGTTAGAGTACTAGCTTTATGTTTTGCAGAATGCGGGTTCGAATTGTGTCGGATGTTGTTATTGCAGAAGAGTTTGCAACTTATGTGGCAATTTGCTTTTTGGATAATGTTTTTAAAAGTTATGCCTGTGAAACTCAGTATTTTCTTTAATTTTACTCCTTTTTCGAAACACAAATTATTATCAGACAAATTTAAAATAACTTTTGTTCCAATTTCCTTCTAATAAATGCAAATTTTCTAAATTAAAAAGATTAAAAGCTCTTTTTTAAAACACACTTTTAGTAGGAAAAAAGTAGAATTGTTTAATTTCATTTATTTTCTGCAGTTTAGTCATTAATTTATAATTCATTATTACGAACAAAATGCGTTATATATTAAAGACTATAAAATAGAAAAAGTTTGCTGATTTTTTCTCAAATTCACTAATAGGTGGGGCCACCTGTAATTAATGTTTAATTGAACAGACATGACACATTTCCGCGGATTTCCGCTTTTTCGGCATCGAATTTTGTCATTCTTGGGATTGATGTAAATCTGCATTAA
>BGPR01005765.1:69538-89086 GCA_013235015.1 Araneus ventricosus
CTGTGCTTCGTTCCAGTTACGTATTGCTCTGAATCAATTAAAATAAAAAATAAAACCTTCCTTTTAGAAATACACATGTAAATAATCCTCAAGAATTTTTTCTGAGTCGAAAACAGTGAAAAGTAACCCCTTTCAGTTATAAATTTGAGGACAAAACCCTCATAATTTAGTTTTCTTAACGAAAATTCAGTTCAGCTGCAATGCCAATATATTTCTGAATCGTAGCGGTAGCCGGAAATTTTTTAGGCAAGCTGTCCTATATATCAGGCTTCGAAATTTTTTATAAGAAAATTATACTATGTTTTACACATATGTAGTTAAATGTTACTACAAATACAAAGATATTTCTTTGGATATTTCAAAGTATTTACTTTTAATTTTAATATAATACTCCACTTATATATTGCCATGCATATGGTTGAAAACTCTAAATGTTATAAACCAAAAAACATCTTGAAAAAACTGGAGGAGTTCTTAAAATACTATCTCCCCGAATATACGTGCTATTTTTTACAGTATCTGTGCTTAAAATTGCCTGGAAACCATTGATGAAAGTTACAAATCTTTATAACTTTCTATGCATCGGTGTGAGCCCACATCATTTCATCATCATCACGCTGGAGTTCACTTACATCTCACATGACGAATATTCACTGTAAAATGCTGGAGTTCATACAGTCATTCCCACAATTCTCCGCTGATTTTGAACCATTACCCGTATTCAGTTCCTTTTTTTTTGCATTTTACGAATTATGCTTACATTTCTGACCCTGCAAGTATATGTGATGTTAACAGAAAAGAAGGTTCATAGAACGTATAGTAAGAGTATACTGCCTAAGAAAATGTTCCTTCCAAGCAATACTAAGAAAAGTGTTTAGAGGAGTGAAATGTTATACCTATAGTTGATAGGTTTTATTTCAGAACTTAAGTAAGATTACTCAGACTTTATCAGGATTTACCTCAGAAGGAGCCTTATACCTATTGATGAATTCTAGCGACATATGATATTCAGCACTTTCAAAATTTACAACAGGTGGGTTTAGAAAGGATCAATGGTCAATTCTAAAATCAGAAATTCAAAAATGCTTAGTGAGACAAATGAAAGTGTAGTAAGTCATATTATTTTGTAAGAAAAATGTTCCAAGGAGTTGAAGCCACGAATAAGAGCAATCTTGCAGAGAGGAAAGAAACTTTGAGTAAAAAAAGATGAAATGAGCAATTTTAAGTAATTACAATTTATTTAGAAACAATTTTAAGTAACAGATTTTTAACTATAGCATTTTTTTAAGGTAATGCCACGAAAAATAAGTTTTTTCCTCACTATCAAAGGATCCTAGATGCTTTTTAACATTATGTCTATGGGACAAAAAATTTCTGTCCAAACAAAAAGTGGACAGTCACGAGGGCTGACTGCTTGGCAGGAATGGTAATTAAAGGAAATTTTACATCATATGTTCTTTCATAAGACTTCATTATTAAATCATGAGCAAAAGAAAAATAAATCAAAGCAGAACTTGAGGCACCCACATATTTATCTATTTTGCTTCTAATTTATTCTTATGTTACTCGAGTTAGAAAGTAAAATGAGCAAAATAAATACATACAAGGTACATAAAACCAGAATTACATTTTTATTTCAACGTTTTACAAGGAACGGATCTTTTAGTACAATAAGTATACTGTAAGCATAAGTCATCAACGTTAATTTATTGTACAGTCATCAATGATATGATGAAACAGTTTTATTTTCTATTGCAAGCAATTTGGCCAAACCTTATGCTAAACAATTTTCCAAACTTGGAATTTTAACTACCAAATAAATAAATCAATATATATTTATATGAATAATAATAGTACGGATGATATATCAACAAGGAATTTTTTTATTAAAATATACAATGCAATTTCCTTAAGAAATTTTTCACGATATGATTTAAGAAAATACCCGAAAAGCACAGAAATATGCATAGCCAATTTGTAATTTTCTTACTGAATTATACATCTAAGAAAGAATTTAAAGAATGAAAGATAATCAGCAATTGTGGCATGGAATGCGATTAATGAATTTCTTTTCTATTCAAGAACATCCAATGGGGTCCATTATAATAACACAATGCTCCTCATAATATAGCTATAAAAAGAATTACAAGAATATACACAGAAGAAGAAAGACACACTTTTAAGTTACTTGTACACTTAAAAATCTTATTAGAAATGATACAAAAAGTATTAAAAAAAGTACAAAGGTTTTATTTATTAATGACATACCACCACTACATATATAATAAAAAACAAAATCTGCCACGATTTATCACAACAAACTCATTTATACAACTAGTGTTTTTTAATGCAGAACTTCAAATAATCAAATATTCTGTGTTGCCTAAAATTGAAATACAAGTAAAGCACTCTTTATATGTCTACTGCGAGGGACGTGTAAAACAACTTATAAATGAAAAGATCATATCAAAATTTTTAATAAGTACAATTGATTACTAAAGTGAAATCCATTGATGACCTCAGGCAACCATTTTATAATATATCTAATGTAATAGCTTTCATATAAAAAAAATTATTAAGAGAATCACCAGTGGTTGGTGCTGGGAGAATGTTTTCCAATACAGAATGCACAGTGGAGAAATGAACTTTGTTATTTCCGAGTTTCTCTTAAAATGGAGGTGATCAGTCGTCACAACCATTGATAGACAGATCTAGAGGTCATAAGACTTTCATGTGGCAAAATAAAAAATGTTGAAATCTGAGTACATTTGGGGCTGGAATTGCTGGTCTCAGATTTTACAATTATTTTAAATATAAAATGCTTTCATATAGCATATATGTAATGTACTTGCTGTATTCTGTCACACAAATGGAAAAAATTAATGATGATGATAGCTGAGATTGTATTTGTTGTTGAAATATATTTTATTTCAGCCTTTTACCAAAACTCACCATTTAGTTCAAATTCATACACAGTATTTTTACTGTCCTCCAATAGCCTTATGTGTCCTTTAAACATAATTCCCGACTTTAAATCAAAAACTAACAATTAATGCTGAACTTTTCTGAATAAATCGTAATTGGAGCAAAATTATTTTGAAAAAAAGAATTTGTAATTGTACATATCAAGATTACACAAAAACTAACTTAATGACAATGAACAACTTATAGAGACTGCAGATAATGCAGAAATAGTTGGACTGAGCAAATATATCTGCCACTAACATAATGGTAAAGTATTAGTAAGTACAAGATGTGCAAGGGGAATTATTTAGGGCCTTTTTTGAGTTTCTCATGGCTTACCAGTTATTTACAACTTGCATTGAGTATCTTGTCTGTAATAGCATAATGATAGAGAACAATAACCTTTAAGTTCTGTACAATGAGGGGCCTTTTGTCGAACTCTAGTATCTGACCTTTCAGTGCAAAAGGTTCTCCACCCCTGGTATAGTGACTCCAGGGAACTTTATAGAGTATTGAATCATGTTGAGAACTGCAGTTTTTTTTATATAGATCATAAATACTTATTAAAAGGTTTAGGATATTTGCGACCCGCAATAACCACTCTAAAAGGAATACTCCAAGCAGAACAAGAGTGGGACTCATTTGTATTTATCATTACCTGAAAAGAGATGACTGAATGCACGAAAACACTACTTGAACTACCAGGTACTATAAGTCTCAATTCTACAACAAATGATATGTTTTCTAATTTACTGTGCATGATAAATAATTGTCAATCTTTAGCTAAAATAGAAAAAGAGAAAAAATATATATGGTTTGTTCACATATTAACACTTCTACAGCAACATTCAGGTTTCAAGGTGACAATAAATTTCAGAGAATTTTCAACTAACAAAGATTTACCATCAAAAGTAATTATTATTACGGTGAAATGTGGAGTTCTGTACCACCTTATCTACGTCAATTTTTTTGGTGCAATTTCATTTCCATCACCAAATACTATTTTGTATGTGCAGTGAGCTTTTTTATTGCTCGCTTGTGCGCATCGCCTGAAAAGAGATTGAGCAGTATCAATGCCTGTGGCATTTCAGTGTGTACTAGGCAAATTTTTTTAGCAAAAACATCAGGTGGCTGTACTTTCAATACAGAAACTAGTAAGCTTCATTTTTTCATTGACGATTAGGAATCTAGGTTTTTAAAAAAATCCAAAAGTTAAGCGAGAATTTCCATGACGAATCCTTAGCATTTCAAGCATGCTACACAATTTTTTTAAGTTAGAGAAATAGCGGCATACTTTTCCAGCATGTGCAGGAATACTTGTACTTCTCTTATTCATTGAGAACCAAAACACACAGAATAAAATACACAGTGTGAATTCCGATATTCAAACCGAAGAATTCAATGATTTATTTCAAATTCAGAATGATCGATACCAATCATCGAAGAGATGAACAAAATAAGTCAATCGAAATGAGAGCAATATGAAGGATTGATTGCAAAAGCAGCTGAAATCAAATTTCACATTGTAGTGCATGTCACTCATTAAAATATTCGTAACCAATACAATGTTCTCATCTCCGTTTTTTGGGTGGCAAAGTTGGTGATCTGGAGGAACAAAAGTAGGTTGGGAATAACTCCACTTAATCAGTATTTCTTCCAAATAACTAAGAAAAAGGGAAAAAATTCAAAACATTTTGTAATGAAAGGAAAATTAACTATAACGTATTCCACAGGTCATCTAAAAATTAAATATGAAATTCTTTAATTGAGTGTTGCAAGCAATGTAAGTACTATTTTTAAGGATATTAATATTGATTTCTTCTAGAGGCAGAGTCATACTTGCATGCACTTGTCAACAATATAAAGCCTCTCTGGGAAATATTCAATTGGCAGCGTGGGCTCAAGGATGCTCTTTAAGATAAAGCCAAATGTTCAATAGGCCAGATTTCACCTGGCTACACACAACCATTCCCATAATGTATGACTCCTCTTGCTTTCCATCATTACGAGTCTATCTGCAAAAGTAATTCAAAATAAGAATTTTATACAGATAACTTGCTGGAAGATCTATTAAAATAAAAATAAAGTTACTCTATTTTCTTCACCCCTAGCATTATTGTTTCATGTTTTTCTAGATTTTTTTTTTTTTTGATAAACCAAAGAAATTTATGGTGGCCCCAGGACATGGTCTAGACATCAGAAAAGCAAGAATAAATTATAAAACAGATTCTCTAATTTATGGATGATAAAACATACTTTTAATGGTAGGAGGACAAAATGTAAAGTTTACACGTTCGATTTTAAAACAAGAAAAAAAAAAAAACTTCAGGTGAATTAAAGAATCAACAAATATTCTAAACTGGCAGTCATTGTGGCATAAGTTGTCACAGAACTTTAGGATTAGGGAACATACAGGGTAGTAAGCAAAGATACAAAGAGAGGAAATTCAGAAGTAACACAGTTGAATAGCGACGACATTAAGGAAGAGATAATAAACACTTATTCGGAATGATTACTCATCACAACAATTATAAGAAAAAACTATGGCAGCCATGTAGATTTTTCAATTACAAATACTTATTTTAACATTATAAAATCAATGTTTTCTTACTCACTTTCTTAAAATAGATACAATTAATAATAATATCTTATAATATCTTTATAAATTACATATAATAAACCTAAAATATATAAATCAGATTTTGCTTTACAAAGAAAAAAAGTCACAAAAGAATCCTGCATAAATATCAGTTTACAAATATACAAAAAAGCGAAAATGTGAATCAGCATTGTTTTCACCCTGGAACATAGGATTGTCATAGAACAGAATGCTTTAAGTATATTTAATATACTAGAATTTCCCCATTTTTAAAATAAATCCTTTTTTAACCACTCAATTTTAAACACATATATTCATTATTTCTCTTAAATTCTAAGATAAATGCACTTTACTTTACAAAAGAATCCGAGAATCTTCACTGTTTCACAAGCCCCAATCTAGAAGTCCCTTCTCCGGTATTTAAAAGTTTGGGAGTGTTGCCATCTTCTCTTCTTCTTTGCTTTGGCACTTTGCAGGTGGCATGTTATGTCAACTAATAATTGGTCATGTAATGGATACTCTAAAATCACATATAAAATTTTAAAATTAAAATCATATCTCTTCAAGTGAAATGTCTGATCCTACAATAAACTAAGTTTTACTTTAGTTCTAAAGAAAAAAAGTCCTTCATATGCCTCTACACATCAGACATTCTCCGAACACTTATATATACATATATGTGACTCAATGTTTTAAATACCTTTACAATTTCCTTTATGTTTACATTTTAGTTAATTTAAAGTGACATTGGCTTAAATCTTCAGCTTTATCTTTTTTATCCATCTTTCATAAATAATGTTTTACTTTGTCAATAATTTAAATTTGATTTTTTTTTATGAACTAATTTTAGTAAATAATAAACAATTAATATTTAAATTAGATGAACCTAAGAATCATTAATATGGCTAGAACTTGTCTGCTTGTAATTGGCTAAAAATATAAATTAGATCAAACTCAAAAATATATAATGTCTTTTAGTTTAACAGTATAATACATACTTTAAACAGTTTATTAACACTCATGCAAAAAATATCCAAAGCACTGCCAAAATTCAATTTTCAAATTTATCCATTTGTTTTGACACTTTGACCATTTCACCTGAATGAGTTGATATGCTAGGGAAAAAACAGTAAAAACATATGAACTGTTAATTGAAAATGTAATCATTTTCTCACAATGGTTAAGCACATTGCCCTTTAGGAAAAAATAGTCTGTGGTAAAATATCAAATACATAAAAATAAGTTTTCAAATCGATATATTTTATCAACTGCTCAGGTGAAAGAAAGCCGAACTAATCAGAAATTCAGTACAAAACAGATCTATATTTCAATTGAATGTTAAAAGTGCATTTAAAGAATTCATTCCGAAATTATGCATTTTAAAATCGATTGCAAAGTTGTTTTCAAAAGCAGCTGTTTGATAACAAACAAGAAAATCATTATTGAACAGGGAGCTGTAGATTATCTTACTATTCAATTTTCCTTTTTTAGGGTTGATTCCATAATACCTTGTAAACAGAAAAGATCAGGATGATTCTGATTAGAAGCATTAATTCTATCAGCAGTTGATCCAAGTCTTCAAAAACTGCAGAAATTTCAAGCAAAGGATAAAATACTGAAGTAAGAAATTATCTTAGATGTATTTTAAGAGTAGAAGTAGGAAAAGATCATATTGATCTAAATATAATCTGGATTTTCATCTATAAATACCTAAATATTTGTTTTCAAATAATTTACTATCATGAATCAAAAACTATACCATACACATTTTTCAAATTTAAAGAACAACAAAATAATTTTAAAATTTGTATGGGAATAAGAAATGAAGTTTTAAAACAAAATTTTTGATGAGCAAACTAAAATTATCCATTTCGGAAAGGAGGAACATAATGGAAGTCAGGGTTTCATTTTTATTCCTGTTGCCAGTTTGCTGCATTAGTTGATCATTTGTCTTCTCAGTTTTGCTGCGTTGCACATTCCTTCCCATTTGGAGCTAAGTGTGCCAATGAAACAACTTGAATGAATGTCTGCCTACTCAAAATGGATTCCTTCTCTGAAACCTCTTTCATGACTCACCCGTCAAATGAAGGCAACTTGAACAGAGTTCTCATATGGACAGACAGTATATCATGAGCTTAAGTTTAATATCAGCAATGTATGACAGAATATTAACTTCCATGTCAAAAATCAATAATAATAAATTAGTAGTCTTATTTTTGTCCTGATAATAAGCTATAACCTATAACTAAGAGGAAGAAGAAAAGAGCAGGGTCCTATTCTGGGTTTTTACTTATTAGTTGGTTGCTTATAAGAGTAACATCAAAAATATATATTATTGGAAGCTATTTCTAATAAATATTCAAGTGCTCAATTTTCATTCATTGAAAAGATGCAGAGCCCTCCCCCAGAATCTCAAGGCATGAGTGAGTGACCTCAGAACCTGTGCAAAAAAATCTCCATGGGTTGTAGTGGAGCTGTTCTTATATATAATAACAGAAAAATTGTAAATACCTCCTCAAAACAGAATGAATTTCTCGACTCAGGTTAAAATCATTCCAGCACTGTTCTGCCACTGAACATAAGTCTAGAGGAGAAGAAGGAGGGAGGATCAAACTGGTGAAAAACCAACTACTTAATCTGAGACATCTTGTTATTTTAACACTAATAATACAAGCAACAATCAAATTGAATTACAATATATTGAACTGCCATCATTCACTATATTAGAGTAATTAAGACTCTTATTCTATACATATTCAAATACATAAAAGTTGGGAAGAAGGAATTTTCCTATGCTGAATTTTACTATATTTTCAATCGAAAGATAAGGTTGGTCATTTATTTGAAAGACTGTTTTACCTACTGCAATATAATTTTATAATATAGTTAGAATGGGGGTAGCCAGGTCCCTGAGTTGGAATTCTGTGCCCCTTTTCCCCATCGAGAAAATGAACCGCATTCATGCAGTGGGCTATGCAACTATAGATAAATAAAGATCTGGTGAAAATTTGAAGATATATTACAGCGCCCTTGCTCTTAGGTATGTGGCCGCCTCCCAACTCCACTTGTTTTAGAGATAATATTAGTTTTAATAAATAAATAAAATTAAAAATCGTGTGAACAAATAAAAAACAATAATTTAACAAAATAAAATACAGAAATTTCATTTTGCTGTTTTCAAACCAAATACACTTCTAAAGCATAAATATTTTTAATTAGTTTATGTCAAAAGAGAAATTAAGAGATTCAAGAGATAAAGAAAATTTCAACTAATTTATGATAAATTCTCACATTAATCTGATTTCTGGTAATTCTATTGGTCATAAAATGAGGCTGATAACTAACTTTCTCTTATAATGAAACCACAATGCAGAGGAACCAGGAGGGACCAAGTCAAATTATTAGTTTTATTTAAAATCACTATAACTGATTTTCTTAATTTCCTTGTTTTAAAAATAATAATAACGTAGAATATTGCTCTCTGGCCTGAAGGTTTGAATTTTTCCTACTTTTCTAGTCACTTCCACTTGTAGCTTGTAGTTAATTCGAAGACATTTTTTTGCTAGTTTTCATTGTATTTTTGGATGCTATCTAGAGGGTTGGAACACAAGCGATTTCATCGTCAATATGGTTACCTGAGGAATCACTGGATGGTTACATTGGCTGAGATCACTATGTCATGGCAAGTGTTTGGCGTTTTGAGTTGTTTACATACTACCGCGGTTTTTATAAAGAATAGCATTATTTGCAGGTACTGTCCTGCGGATGAAGCAGATTATTTGCAGGTACTGTACCTCTGAATAAACATTATGCATACACAGTAACTAAATGATAATTATTTGTAAGTACTGTGCAATGGATAAAACGTTATTTACAGGTATTTTCCTTGTTATTTTTGTTACACAGAATTTTGGAGAAGGAGTACACTATTTTAATATTTTTAGAACTTAATTATCAGTTAATCAGTAAATTCAATCAGACATGACACAGGCTCGGAACAATAAAAGCTGAACTTCATAAATACAGTATCGTGTCAAGTAAATACAGAAGTAAAATAAGTATTATTAATTAGAACAATAAATGAAGAATTTAAACAAAAGTGCTTGAGATATTAAAAATATCATTAGAATTATTATTTAAATGGATGAAAATGAATTCATAAAATTTTGTTAAAAAATAAACATGGTAAAAATTATCTCACTAAAAAAAATATGACCAAGTAAAAAACTATTTTTTGATTATACATAATTATTAAACTTTTGTTTCTCATTTCTTGAGCTAACAGTTCAAGCTTTCTTTTATCTTCAGTCTGCTATTTTCATCCATTTTCAGAATTTTGCTTTCTTTCTTTTGATTGGGGTTTTCTTATCTTTTCTCATTGCTATTTTCTTACTATCAAGTTCCTCTTAGTACTTTCCTGATGACCTAAATTTTTTGCACATTACTTATCAATAGCATCCACGTAAAATACTTTTTTTCTAAAATATTCAACAGCAGACTGCTCTTTGCTGATAATTTGTAATTAACACCCTAAATTGAAGAATATGTTTCAATTCACATTCTTCCTGATCTTTTATCTATCAAATCTGACATTATTTAAGTAATGCATCACGGAGCAGTTTTTGTTTAGGTGTTTTTCCGTCTTTTGTGTCTCCATTAACACATTACCAAAATTGTGAAAATTTTGCTTACGGCTCTAACGCGAAAGAGTTTTGAAAAGATATTGCGTAATCCTGCCGAAAGTTATGTTTCGTCCGAGTTATGTATCAGCGTTTTGCCGCGCTTTGGGGATCAAAGTTTAGCATTGGGAGGAATGCCTGAAAAGTTTGTATTCTTTTCTTTCTCGTTTCGTCCAATCGTCTTTCATTTCATCCACGAATTTCTACCGATCCGAATTTCGTGAGAAAAAAAAGATCGCTGAAGCCAATTTATTTTCGCTTTCTTTTTAACATTCTTTTCTTCATTTTCGTTAGTTATTTCGATTTCATTTTTGTTAGTTGTCGTTCCCTAACGTTTGTCTATCAACACAGACATGACACGTTTGTGCGAAAACGCGGATTTCAGCATTTTCGACCGGCATCGAATTTTGTCATTCTTGGGATTGATGTAAATCTGCATTAAAATTTTTGGTAATGCGTTGGGGGGGGGTACGCACACAAAAGACGTGAAAAACACCCAAACAAAAACTGCCCGCCGTATGCACATTTAAAATAATGTCAGATTTGATAGATAAAAGATCAGGAAGAATGTATATTGAAACATATTCTTCAATTTAGGGTGTTAATTACAAAATTATCAGCAAAGAGCAGTCTGCTGTTGAATATTTTAGAAAAAAAAGATTTTTTACGTGATGCTATTGATAGTAAGTAACATGTGCAAAAATTTTAGGTCATCAGGCAAATAGTACTAAGAGGAACTTGATAGTAAGAAAATAGCAATGAGAAAAAGATAAAGAAAAACCCCCCAATCAAAGAAAGAAAGCAAAATTTAGAAAATGGATGAAAATAGCAGACTGAAGCATAAAAGAAAGCTTGAACTGTTAGCTCAAGAAATGAGAAACAAAAGTTTTAATAATTATGTATAATCAAAAATAGTTTTTACTTGGTCATATTTTTTAGTGAGATAATTTTTACCATAGTTTTTATTTTAACAAAATTTTATGCGAATTCATTTTTCATCCATTTAAATAATAATTCTACGATATTTTTAATATCTCAAGCACTTTTTGTTTAAATTTATTCATTTATTGTTCAATTAATAATACTTATTTTACTTCTCGGTATTTACTTCTGACACGATACTGTATTTATGAAGTTCAGCTTTTATTGTTCCGAGCCTGTGTCATGTCTGATTGAATTTACTGATTAACTGATAATTAAGTTCTAAAAATATTAAAATAGTGTACTCTCATCTAAAATTCACAAGTGTGCAAAATAACAGAATGGAAAATACCTGTAAATAACGTTTTATCCATTGCTACAGTACTTACAAATAACTTATCATTTGTAGTTACTGTACCTGCAAATAACGTTTTATTCGTAGGTACAGTACCTGCAAATAACGTTTCATCCGCAGGTACAGTACCTGCAAATAATGCTATTCTTTATAAAAACCCGTGTAGTATGTAAACAACTCAAAAACGCCAAACACTTGCCATGACATAAGTGATCTAGCCAATGGAACTAATCCAGTTGATTCCTCAGGTAACCATATTGACGATGAAATCGCTTGTGTTCCAACCTCTAGATAGCATCCAAAAATACAATGAAATAACTAGCCAAAAAATGTCTTCGACCGAGTCAACGCTACAAGTACAAGTGGAATGACTAGAAAAGTAGGAAAAATTTCAAACCTGTCAAGCCAGAGAGCAATATTGTCACGTTATTATTATTTTTTAAACAAGGAAATTAAGAACAAACAGTTATAGTGATTTTAAATAAAATCAATAATTCTGACTTGGCTCCCCCTGGTTTCGCCATTGTGGCTTGTCATTATATGGTTAAAGTTATTGTTATCAGCACTCATTTATGGACTAATAGAATTACCAGAAATCAGATTACATGTGAGAATTTATCATAAATTAGTTGAAATTTTCTTATATCTCTTGAATCTCTTAATTTCTCTCTTTTTGGACATAAACCCTTTAATTAAAATATTTATGCTTTAGAAGTGTATTTGGTTTGAAAACAGCAAATGAAATTTCTGTATTTTATTTTGTTAAAATTATTGTGTTTTTTATTTGTTCACACGATTTTTAATTTATTTATTTATTAAAAACTAATATTATTCTAACACACAAGTGGAGTTGGGAGGCGGGACACTACCTGCTATATAAAGGAAGGGGCGTAATAATGACCTTCTCAAATTTTCACCAGATCTTTATTTATCTACTAGTTGCATAGCCCACTGCATGAATGCGGTTCAAAAATTTACCCTGATGGGGAAAGGGGGCACAGAATCTCCAACTCAGGGACCTGGCTACCCCCATTCTAACTATATTATAAAATTATATTGCAGTAGGGTAAAACAGTCTTTCAAATAAATGACCAAACTTTATCTTTCGATTGAAAATATAGTAAAATTAGCATAGGAAAAATTCCCCTTCCCAACTTTTACTGTATTTAGAATATGTATAGAATAAGAGTCTTAATTACTCTAATATAGTGAATGATGGCAGTTCAATATATTGTAATTCAATTTGATTGTTGCTTGTATTTATTATGGTGGTTGTTAAAATAACAAGATGTCTCAGATTAAGTGGGGCAGTCCTGGTTTTCAACAGTTTGATCCCTCCCTCCCTTCTTCTACCTCTAGACCTATGTTCAGTGGCAGATTAAGCAGTGTTGGAATGCTCTAATCTGAGTCGAGAAATTCATTCTGTTTTGAGGAGGTATTTACAATTTTTCTTGTTTATTATATATATAAGAACAGCTCCACTACAACCCATGGAGATTTTTTGCACAGGTTCTGGAGGCACTCGCCTCATGCCTTGAGATCCTGGGGGGAGGGCTCAAGATCTTTTCGAATGAATGAAAATTGAGCAATTCTGAATATTTAGAAATAGCTTCAATAATATATATTTTTGATGTTACTCTTTATAAGCAACTAACTAATAAGTAAAAAACCTTGGCTAGAATAGGGACCCTGCATTTTTCTTCTTCCTTACATAGTTATAGGTTATAGCTTATTATCAGGAACAAAATGAAGCTACTAATTTATTACTTGATTTTTTAGACATGGAAGTTAATATTCTGTCATAATATTGCTGATATTAAACTTAAGCTCATGATATACTGTCTGTCCACCATGAGAACTCTGTTCGCCAAGTTGCCTACTTGACGGTGGTTGCTATAGAAAGAGGTTATCGTAGAAGGAATCCATTTTGAGTAGGCAGACATTCATTCAAGTTTGTTTACATTGGCACACTTAGCTCCAAATGGGAAGGAATGTGCAACTGCAGCAAAACTGAGAAGACAAATGATCAACTAATGCAGCAAACTGGCACCAGGAATAAAATGAAACCCTGACTTCCATTATGTTCCTCCTTTCCGAAATGGATAATTTTAGTTTAAGCATCAAAAATTTTGTTTTAAAACTTCACTTTTATATTGCCCATAACAAATTTTACAAATTATTTTGTTGTTCTTTAAATTTGAAAAATGTGTATGGTATAGTTTTTTGATTCTATGAATAGTAAATTATTTGAAAACAAATATTTAGGTATTTAAGATGAAAATCCAGATTATATTTAGATCAATATGATCTTTTCCTACTTTACACATTTTTTAAAATACATCTAAAGATAATTTCTTATTACTTAGTATTTTATCCTTTGCTTGAAATTTCTTGCAGTTTTTGAAGACTTGGATCAACTGCTGATAGAATCTAATGCTTCTAATCAGAATCATCCTGATCTTTCTGTTTCAAAGGTATTATGTGAATCAACCTAAAAAGGAAAATTGAATGTAAAGATAATCTACAGCTCCCTGTTCAATGGTGAGATTTTCTTGTTTGTTATCAAACAGCTGCTTTTGAAAAAACAACCTTACACGTGATTTAAAAATGCATAATTTCGACATGAATTCTTGTTTAAATGCACTTTTAACATTCAATTGAAATATAGTATCTGTTTTGTACTGAATTTCTGATTAGTTATGGCTTTCTTTCACCTGAGCAGTTGATAAAATATATCAGATTTGAAAACTTATTTTAATGTATTTGATATTTACCACAGACTATTTTTCATAAAAGGGCAATGTGCTTAACCATTGTGAGAAAAATGAGTCACATTTTCAACAATTCAGCCATATGTTTTTACTGTTTTTTCCCTAGCATATCAATCATTCAGGTGAAATGGTCAAAGTGTCAAAACAAATGGATAAATTGAAAATTTTTTGAATACTTTTGGCAGTGCTTGGATATTTTTTGCACAGTGTTAATAAACTGTTTAAAGTATGTATTTATACTGTTAAACTAAAAGACATTATATATTTTTGAGCTTGATTCAATTTATATTTTAGCCAATTTTGACAAGCAGACAAGTTGGCTAGCCATATTAATGATTCTATAGGTTCATCTAATTTAAAATATTAATTGTTTATTATTTACTTAAAATTTATGTTCATAAAAAATCTCAAATTTAAATTATTGTACAAAGTAAAACATTATTTATGAAAGATGGATAAAAAAAGATAAAGCTGAAGATTTAAGCCAATGTCACTTTAAATTAACTAAAATGTAAACATAAAGGAAATTGTAAAGGTATTTAACACATTGAGTGCCACAATATATATGTATATATAAGTGTTCGGAGAATTGTCTGATGTGTAGAGGCATATGAAGGGACTTTTTTTCTTTAGAACTAAAGTAAAACTTAGTTTATTGTAGGATCAGACATTTCACTTGAAGAGATATGATTTTAATTTAAAATTTTATATGTGATTTTAGAGTATCCATTACATGACCAATTATTAGTTGACATAACATGCCCACCACCTGCAAAGTGCCAAAGCAAAGAAGAGAAGATGGCAACACTCCCAAACTTTAAATACTGTTGAGAAGGGGATTCCCTAGATTGGGGCTTGTGAAACAGTGAAGATTCTCGTGATTCTTTAAGTTAAAGTAAAGTGCATTTATCTTAGAATTTAAGTAGAAATAATGAATTTATATGTTTAAAAATTGAGTGGTGTTAAAAAGGATTTATTTTAAAAATGGGGGGAAATTCTAATTTATTGTATATAACATATTTCTTAAAGTTAATTCTGTTCTATGACAATCCTATGTTCCAGGGGTGAAAATCCTCCGCGGATTCGCGATTTTCCGCTTTTTTGTATTATTTGTAAACTGATATTTATGCAGGATTCTTTTGTGACTTTTTTCTTTTGTAAAGCAAAATCTGATTTATATATTTTAGGTTTATTATATGTATTTTATAAAAAATATTGATATTATAAGATATTATTTATTAATTGTATCTATTTTAAGAAAGTGAGTAAGAAAACATTGATTTTATAATGTTAAAAATAAGTATTTGTAATTGAAAAAATTCATACATGGCTGTAAGCAAGACCATATTTGTTTCATAATTTTTTTGTGATGAGTAAATCATTCAGTAATAAGTGTTTACTTATCTCTTCCTTAATGTATGTCGCTATTCACGTAAAGATGTTGCTACTCTCGTGAATTTTCCTCTTTTTTGTATCTTTGCTGTTTTCACCCCTGTATGTTCCCAATCCTAAAGTTCTGTGACAATCCTATGCCACAATGACTGCCAGTTTAGAATATTTGTTGACTTTTTAATTCACCTGAAGTTTTTTTCTTGTTTTTAAAATCCGTAACTGTGTAAACTTTTACATTTTGTCCCTCACCATTAAAAGTATGTTTATCATCCATCAATTGTTTGAGAATCTGTTTTATAATTTATTCTTGCTTTTCTGGATTGTCTAGACCATGTCCTGGGGCCACCATTTTAAATTTCTTTTGGTTTATCAAAAAAAAAAAAAAATCTTAAGAAAAACATGAAAACAATAATGCTAGGGTGAAGAAAATAGAGTAACTTTATTTTTATTTTAATAGATCTTTCCAGCAAGTTATCTGTATAAAATTCTTATTTGAATTACTTTTGCAGATAGACTCTTAATGATGGAAAGCAAGAGGAGTCATGACATTATGGAATGGAAGGTTGTGTGCCAGGTGAAACATCTGCCTATGAACATTTGGCATTTATCTTAGCATCCTGAGCCCACGCTGCCATATTGAATACTTCAGAGAGGCTTATATTGTTGGACAAGTGCATGCAAGTATGACTCTGCTCTAGAAGAAACTAAATACATATCCTAAAATAGTACTTACATTGCTTGCAACACTCAATTAAAGAATTTCATATTTAATTTTTTAGATGAATCTGTGTGAATGTTAGTTAATATTTCACTTTTCATTACAAAATTTGTTGAATTTTTCCTTTCTTAGTTATTTGGAAGAAATAATGATTAATGTGGAGTTTACGGTACCCACCTACTTTGTTCCTCTTAGGATCACCAACTCTTTGCCACCAAAAACGGAGATGAGAGAACATTTGTTTTGGTTGCGCAATAATATTTTTAATGAGTGACATGCACACATGCGTGGAAATTTATCTTTTCATCAGCGTTTTGCACATCACGCCATATTGCGCCTCATTTCGATTGGACTATTTTGTTCATCTCTTCGATGTGATTGGTCGATTCATTCGAATTTGAATAAAACTTCATTTGGAATTCTTCGGTTTGAATATCGGTTCAGTACTGTGTATTTTATTCTGTGTGTTTTGGTTCTCAATGAATAAGAGAAGCTACAAGTATTCCGCTATGCTGAAAGCGAAGCCGCTGATGTTTTCTCTAACTTAAAAAAATTTGCCCGGTACATGCTTGAAATGCCGCAGGCATTGCATGTGGAAATTCTCGTTTTTGGAATTTTTTTTAAAAACCTAGATTCCTAACGTTCAATGAAAAAGCGAAGCTACTAGTTTCTTGCTATGCTGAAAGCAAAGCCACTGATGTTTTTTAAGTTAAAAAAATTTGCCCAGTACACACTTGAAATGCCACAGGCATTGCATGCTCAATCTCTTCTTTTCAGGCGATGCATGCACAAGCGAGCAATAAAAAGCTCACTGCACATACAAAATAGTATTTGGTGATGGCAAATGAAATTGCACCAAAAAAAATTGGCGAGATACAGGTGGGTACCGTAAACTCCACATTTACCGAAATAATAATTATTTTGATGGTAAATCTTTGATAAGTTGAAAATTTCTTTGGAAATTTATTGTCACTTGAAACCTGAATGTTGCTGTAGTTCGTTAATATGTGAACAAACTATATATATTTTTTCTCTTTCTCTCTCTATTTTTAGCTAAAGATTGACAATTTATTTACTATGCACAGTAAATTAGAAAACATATCATTTGTTGTAGAATTGAGACTTATAGTACCTGGTAGTTCAGTAGTGTTTTCTGTAGCATTCAGTCATCTTTTTCAGGTAATGATAAATTAAATGAGTCCCACCTGTTCTGCTATAGGTAGTATTTTTAGAGTGGTTATTGCGGTCGTCAAATATCCTAAACCTTTTTAATAAGTATTAATATGATCTATATAAAAAAAACTGCAGTTCTCAAGCATGATTCAATACCTTCATATAAAGTTCCTGAGTCACTATACCAGGGGTGGAGAACCTTTTTGCACTGAAAGGCCGCATTAAATTCAGCAGTTCGACAAAAGGCCGCACGAGCAGAATCCTAAAGGTTATTGTTCTCTAATTATTATGCTATTACAGACAAGTATATTACTTCAATGCAAGTTGTAAATAACTGGTAAGGCTACATGAGAAACTCAAAAAGGCCCTCAACACCCCCTGCACTATACTTGTACTTACTTAATACTTTACTCCATATGTTAGTGGCAGATATATTCAGGTCCAACTATTTCTGCATTATCTGCAGTCTCTTATAAGTTGCATTGTATTATAGTTATGTTATTTTGTGTAATCTGATATGTACAATTACAAATTTTTTCAAAATAAATAATTTTGCTCCAATTGATGATTTATTCAGAAAAGTTTCAGCATTAATTGTTAGTTTTTTTGATTTAAAGTCGTAGGAATTATGTGTTTAATAATAAAAAGGCTATTGGAGGACATAAAAATACTGTGATATGAATTTGAACTTAAATGGTGAGCTTTTTTGGTAAAAGGCTGAAATAAAAATATATTTCACAACAAATACAATTCAAGCATCATATCATTAATTTTTCCATTTGTGTGACAGAATATACAGTAAAGTACATTACATATATGCTATATGAAAGCATTTATATATTTAAAATAATTGGCAAAATCTGAGGACCAGCACTCCAGCCCCAACCACCAGGCCGATTTCAACATTTTTTATTTCACATGAAAGCTTATGACCTCTAGATCTGTCATCAATGGTTGGCGACCACCTATCACCCTCCATTTTTGAGAGAAACCGGAAAAATAAAAAATACTTCTCCACTGTGCATTCTGTATTGAGAAAAACCATCAGTCTCCCAGCACCAACCACTGGTCCGATTTTAATAATTTTTTTTTTATATGAAAGCTTATGACATTTAGATATATTATAAATGGTTGCCTGGATGGTCATCAATGGATTTCATTTTTAGTAATCAAAGTTGTTTATTAAAATTTTGATTATGCATCTTTTCATTTATAAGTTGTTTTACACCAGTCCCTTGCGAGACATATAAAGAGTGCTTTACTGTATTTCACTTTGTACAACACAGAATATTTGATTATTTTGAAGTTCTCGTATTAAAAAAACATTGTTGTATAATGAGTTTGTTGTGATAAATTTGTTACATTTTGTTTTTTATTATGCATATGTAGTGGTGGTTAAAATGTCATTAATAAATAAAACTTTGTACTTTTTTTAATACATTCTTTTGTATCAATTTCTAATAAGATTTTTTTAAGTGTACAAGATTTAACTTAAAAGTGTGCTTCTTTCTTCTTCTGTGTATATTTCTTTCTTGTAATTCTTTTTATAGTTATATTATGATGGTTATTGTGTTATTATAATGGACTTGTGATGTTCTTGAATAGGAAAAGAAATTCATTACTGCATTCCATGCACAATTGCTGACATTATCTTTCATTCTTTTAAATTTTTCTTTAGATGTATAATTCAGTAAGAAAAATTACAAATTTGTATGCATATTTCGTGAATATTTTCGGTATTTTCTTTAAATCATATCTGTTGAAAAATTTCTTAAGGAAATTGCATTGTATATTTTAATAAAAAAATTCCTTTGTTATAATATCATCCGTACTAATTATTATTATATAAATATATATTTTCGATTTATTTATTTGGTAGTTAAAATTTTCCAAGTTTTGGAAAAACTGTTTACATAAGGTTTAAATAATACTTGATACGAAAATAAAACTGTTTACATCGAATATACAAAAATAGT